>PVJO010002461.1:0-143172 GCA_004026905.1 Hystrix cristata
TCCCCGCAGCCCCGCCAGCACTTGTTATTGGTTGATTTCTTGATAATAGCTATTCTTTCTGGAGTGAGATGGTGTCTTAGTGTTGTTTTGATCTGCATCTCTCGAATGACCAATGATGTTGAACATTTTTTCATATATTTATTTGCCATTTTTATTTCTTCATCTGAGAAATGTTTATTCATTTCAGATGCCCATTTTTCGATAGGGTCTTTAAATTTGGGAGGTTTGATCTTTTTGAGTTCTTTATATATTCTGGATGTTAGACCTTTATCTGAGGGACAGCTGGCAAAAATTTTCTCCCAGTTTGTGATTTTTCGCCCTACTCTATTAGTAATTTCTTTTGCCGTGCAAAAGCCTCTTAATAGGATGTGGTCCCAAGCATCAAGGAATTAATCATTTTTCTATGATGGGTCACATTCAGTTATGTAATATGTTATATACTGCCCTGTAAATGTCACTGTTTTTCTTTGCCTTTCTTATTTTACACAGAAAGAATGTAAAAATAAGTTAAACTCTGTTCTGTCTTAAAGCCAAATTGGAATATATAGGTTGAGCATTCGTAATCTGAAAATCTAAAATCCCAAATGCTCTGAAGTGAAAAACTTTTTGTGCGCCAACACGATGCCACAAGTGAAAAATTCTACCTATGGCTCCTGATGTATCACAGGAGCTTTAAAAACACAGGTACTTTAAAAATACCATATAAAACTACTTTCAGGCTGCATGATTAAGGTGAATATGAAATAAATAAATTTCAGGTTTAGATTTGGGTTCCATTGTCACAATATCTCAATTATTGTAAGCAAATATTCTGACATCTGAAATCCGAAATACTTCTGATCCTAATGATTTCTAATAAGGGATAATCAACCTGTAACCTATTTTTCTAACCTAATATTATTACTTTTACTTAATATCACCTAAGAAAACATCCAGCAAAGACACAGAGATGTTTGGGTTTTTCTCCCTTTTCGCATTCCTTATTTGCCTCTGTGACTGTCTTTTTTTTATTCTATCTTCACACTTGGTAGTTTTCAGATCATATAAACTAATCTAGTGATTTACAAACTCAGGTGGCAGACCTCTTATAAGTAATGCTATTTTATTTTCATTATAGCACCATTCATATTCATTCAACAAATATTTATTATCTACTATGTGCCAGATTTGAGGGTTCTCTTTTAATGCACACCAAACACCTCTAAACTTAGTGGCTTCAAACAGTTCCATTTGTTTCTCACACTTCTGTGTGGCAACAGGGAAGTTACTCTGTCTGAACCGTTTGGAAAGACCTCCTCTAGGCTTGCTCATGCATCTGTCATCAGCTGGCAGAGAGACTGTCTAAGTTAGCATGACCTCACTAGTGTGTTTAGCAGCCGGTGGTTAGCTGAGGTGCCTAAATTCCTCTCAATGTGGCCACTTATCTTCACAGGCTAGCACAGTCTTACTTACATGACAGGCTCGGGGCTCTAGCTAGAGCAGCCACATTACACCTTTACCTACATCTTGTTTGCTAATGTCTTATTAGTTGAAACAAATTACATGGACAGTCTGGAGTCAGAGAGTACAGAAACAGACTTCCTCTCCGATGAGAGGATCTGCAAAGTCACTTTGCAAGAGGGTAGATAGAAGGAAGAAAGCCCATGTGGCTATTCTTACAATCTACCATAGTTCCTGCTGGCCACAAATTATTCACATTCTTCCTACATGAAATGACTCCCACTCCCATCCTAAAAATGAATATCCTATCCAGTGATGGCAGTGCATTTGAAATCCATAAGCTCATGTCCAAAATCAGATCCACATGCAGCGCCTCTTGACTCACAGGCTGATGAGCTTGAAAGATAATTTATCTGCCTCCACACGCCCAATATATAATACTAAGGTGAAGCCAGGATAACTTCAGTAAGCACCCCCATCCCTAAAAGGAAAGAAGAGGAGGCACCTACCATCACCAGTCCATAGCAATCATTAAATATAATTAAGCACGTGCTCCAGCATCCCCTACTGTGGGGCAGAGACTATTTCTTGATCAGGACCCAGTTTTGCTCCTTGGGAATAGCTCTTCTAGATGTGTTCACTGCCTCTCCCTGAGAGTCGGTTGCTAGTCTGTTGTCCTTCAGACCTTACAGCTTCACTCTCTGTGCTCTTGACCTTCTAAGAGAAGGTTCTGAGACATATTTATTATCCTGTTAGAATGGTTCATGTTTGCATTTGCCTGCGGTTGGGACACAATTCTTCACGAGTCCTTTGCATTTCTGCACATTTTAAAAGGAGAAACACTGATTGTTTCTGTTCCAGGCTAACTTTCTTTTCCAAAGATGTATATATAGTGAACAACCTAGGAATATGGCCTTGGAGTAATAAGCAAAGTTTGCTTACAGCCACGGAAGATAGAGGTAATGTGTCCCTTTGAAACAGCAAACAGCCATACTTACTGTATACTATAAAGACTCTTGTTTCCAAACTTCAGAGTTCCTGTCCTGTAATCCAATCCATTGCATACCCACGTGTCATCTGGCTTTCTTCCTATCACCCTGTGGGAATTGGGTATCAGGGAAATAATTTCAATATATTTACACTTATGCTGCTTGCTGTGCCATGAGTAACAAACTGTTTATTGTCTCTGACCTAGGAGGTTCATATCTCTTAATCGTAGATGTGAAATTATGGCAGGCTAATTTGTTATCTTGTTAGTAGGATCAAATCCAGACCTTTCACTGTTCTTAACATCTGCTTGTAACACACAAATATCTGGAACCCCAGAAACATCTTTGCAGTTTGAGTAATTTCCTTCTCTTTTTAGAACAATCTTGCAGTCTTTTATTGGCACAACTCCTTTAAAATATCTATGAGTTTTTATTATCAGACTATCATCATCTCCCTTTGACAAACGCTACATCCACATTCCTTTTCAAGTAGCTTCTATCTATTGAGCAACATGTTAGGCTACTGCAGCTTAATACCTTAGGAGTCTGAGATACCCTTTTGTCTAGCTAAGATGGTCTAGGAGGCACCATCTTAAATCTTCCAGGAGCCTAAACCAAGAATCTTATAGATACATCTTTGATTTGACCTTTGGCACCAGGACTCCTTTCACTTCGAGAATCTTTTACTGGCTGGAGTCTGGGGATGAAAACTAATTTTATTTTCTAACTCAGCAAGTCCCAGGCTCTCGGATTCCCTCCAAATTCTACTTGCAAAGTAAAAATTTCCTTCTTTAGTTTCTCTCTCTCTTTCAGACTTTCTTTCTCTCTCTTTTTCTTTCTTTCTTTTACTGTACTGGGTATTAAACCTAGGATCTTTACACAGAGTCACATCCCCAACCCTTAATGTTTTACTTCGAGACACAGTCTCACTAAGTTGTTCAGGCTAGGCGCAAACTTGTGAGCCTCCTGCCTCAGCCTCCCAGAGTGCTGGGCTTACAAGCATCCCAGAAATGGGCCACCATGTCTAGCTCATCTCTTTCTTGCAGTAGCTTTTTATATACATCCAGAAGCTCCTTGACATTTACAGAATTTTGTTTTAAAATATGCTTAACTAGATCTGAAATTTTATTAAATACATTTTATGTCTTCTATGTTACCATGTGCAATGTTTTTGCCACCCGCTTTGCTACCATGTAACACACACTGCCTGTCATCTTTCTAGCTTTCACCAATAAGTTTTCCTGCCACTCTTAAATCCACCCACTCTCTAGCCCCAAAGCTAATAGCATATATTTTGAGTTTCTGTTTCAACAGCACCTTACTTCTAGGTATCAATTTTTTGTCAGTTAGACTTTTATGCCATATTAATTATCTTTTGCTACATAACAAACTAACTACCTCAAAAGTTAGTCATCTTATTTTCTCAAGATTCTGTGGCTCATCTACTTGGTCAGGACTTATCTGGCCAATTATTCTTGTGGCTTCTCCCAGGATCTCATGCAGCTTCAGTCTCTGGCAGTTTGACTGGGGCAAGATGGCTTAGGAAGGTCTCGTGCATGTGTCTGGTGGTTGGTGCTTAGCCCTGGGCCCCGCAAAGTCCTCATCCTAAAGGAGACTAGTCTGGACTTCTTTACAATGTAGAATCAGGGCTTAGGGCTTCAAACAGAAGAAGGCAAAAATTGCAAAGCAACCTGGAGCCTGGGCCCCGCAGCATCACTTCTACTACATTCTGTTAGTTAATGTGGTAGCTAGCAAGTCACAAAGGCCAGTCCAGAAATAAACTCTACCTTTGGACAAGAGATGTCACTACAGTGGATCTTGGGTTATACTACCCTGGTCCCCTTCTTCCAGGGCCAGAGCACTCAACCCCCATCCTCTGGAGGTGTCGGCTGCTTATGGTGCACAACCAAGTCTCTCCCTCTGAACTGCCTTCTACCAAAGGGAGCTCCTAACCCCAGGTTATACCCACTCCCCAGGGACCCCTCCAATTCAATAACTCAGACCCGTCACCCCTGGGAAAGACACCTCTGAATCTTCCTTACATGTTTAGAGCCCACAAGAGATTGACTAAGGCCACTCTTGTAACTGTATTGACATTCAAATTTTCCTAGTCCCCAGTCCTCTTTCCTCCATACCCTCATGAATAGTCCCAAAGCATTCCTCAGGACATCACATACATGAGAACATTTCTCAGAAGCTGCTTCACAGAAAACCCAACCTAAGAGCAAAGTTATGTTGCAACCTGCCAGGCTTGCACAGTAAACCACCCCAAATCCTAATGGCTTACAGCAGCAACCACTTAGCACTTTCTAGAACTCTCTGACTTGGCTGGGTAGCCAGATGATCTCATAGCGTCATTTACATGTTGGGCAGTTTAAACTGTGACTATGGAGGTATCATAGTTCTTCATGTGTTCTCTCATTCTCTGATGAACTAACTTATATTATAAATCGATGGAGATGTATGAGTAAGCTGAGTAGAAATCAGTTCAGGCAACCCAGATCAGAATAATGATCCACAGAATCATGAGAAACCATCATCTTTATTGGTTTGAGTCACTGCTTTTTTGAGGGATCTTAGTTAACAGTACAAACTGCATGTGTTTTGTAATATGCAATAGTGAGCAAGACAGACTTTCCATCCTATCAACCAAGAATAGTTACACTAGTAAATGAAAGTGTATACAATATAAAAATCATAAATAAAATGAACGTGTGTCCGTACAAATCAAATGAGTCGATTAATAATGATTGTTCTTTCTTGAAATTTTCTAATAATATTTCATTCCTGTCTATTCTCTCACATAGCAAGTATGGATGTTGCAAAAAATTTTGAGGAGGTCGGGGAGGTAAATGTGGAGTAAGTGACATTCTTCAACTAATTTTTCTGCACATTGGGAAAATACCGCAATATTTTTATTGGTGGAATACTGATACGCTGCGGAAGGACATTTGAGAAAAACATGTCTAATTTACCTCGTGGTTTTATTTTATAACATTAGTCTTGCCTTTGCCAGTGTCCCAGTCCACTTTTTCCTATCAGTGTCTTTCGTCTACCTTCAAATCCATAAAAGTCCTGTGTGATGATCTTGCCAACTATGAAACTTTGTCAACAACCCATTTGGAATTCTCCAGCACTTCAAATCACCCACTTCTACTTTAAAATAGTAAAATCTATTTACCCAAGAATGGTAAGTATAGTGATAACCCTATTTCTCTTTGCTTACAGATTTCTTTCCCTGTAAGCCCTTCTTCTTTCTGAAACTGAGAGTCAACAAAGTTATTCTTAACATGCTTAGAAGTAGTTTCTGCTTTCCTCTGTTAATACTGCGACGGGTATGTATCTACCAAGTAGAATACCAGCCTACCTATGAGATTAGACAGATTGATTTGGGGTTTTGTTTTTGTATTCACGTACTCCACAAATATTTACTGAACATCTAAGATATGAACATCATTTGGAGGGTTGAGGATTTAGCTCAAGTGGCAGAGTGCTTGCCTAGCAAGTGCAAAACCCTGAGTTTGATTCCCAGCACCCCCCCCAAAAAAATATCATTCTGCTACACACAGCAAGAGTTAGCCAGTTGACTTACAGAGCCTTGTCCATATAACCATATGTCTACTCTGCCAACTCCCCTTTCTTCTCATGCTCTGTTTATTCTCAATTTCTGCCCTCCGTGTGTATTTTCTCCGCATTAGTTTCTCCTGTAAGCTCTGATTGAGCCTCGCAGATTCGCAACCTTAGACAGCACCAGTTTATTTTTCATAGGGCAGGACTTCTCTGCTGCTTTAGTACCTTTTTTTCTTTTTCTCTTATCATTAGGCATAATTTGAAATGTAAATGTCAGTTATGTTGTAACAAGATGGAGAAATGTTGACTATTCTCTAGACTAGCTAAGCACTGAAATTTGGAAAGACTGGAAGTGAGATTTCAAGTCCTAGAGAGATAATTGAACAGACCATTTTATTCAGAAGCAGGAGGATGACTACAATTCTTGCCAGAAAAAAAAAATTATGTTTTAAATTATGAATTTTATTTCTGCTTACGGGTGTATGTCCAGAGTTCATTGACACAATAAGACAGTCATTAAGCTCCCAAGATCTAGAGTCCAAATTCTAGTCCTGCCCCCTGCCGGTTCTGTGACACTGGGCAGACACTCATTTTCTCGGTCTCAGTTTTTCCACCTGTAAAAGGGGGGTGATTGTGGAATCCAACTCAGAGGACTGCTGCGGATGAAAACAAGGTAATCTGTGTAACACACTTAACATTGTGTTTGCTGTGGAGTAAACCTTTAATAAGTGCCAGTTACTAATACTATGTCTGCCTCCAACACCGGCCTTTAATAAATGAAAGTCAATCAATTTTTCATAACTGTTTCTTTATAGATTACGCAGTTAGTCTCATCAACTACTCTTATGATGCATTCCTGCCTCTGCCCAAGAGAAAATCATGAATTTATAAGCTTTGATGATGTAAATATGAACAAGAGACAAGTAAATTTGTTCTGCCTATATTGTGAACATTGGCCAGTATTTGGTCACTGGCCACATATATCTTTAGATGAATTTGAATAGTGCTCTAAATAAAAACACAAATACTCATTATTTCATAAATGTTATTTAGTAACTATCAGAAAAGAGGCTTCCCAAAAGTTATATAATGCGATGGAAGAAAATTCCAGTATTTCTGCCTTTATGTCTTTAGATATAAATCTTAAAGAATATAGCTTTCAAAATTCACATAGACATAAGATAAAAATATTTCATTTTTAGAATTTTAGATGCAAAAAGCTTCAATGCAATTTATAATTCTTTTCAAAAAAACCATTATTGTACACAGAGATAATATCCTTATAAAACCATAACAGTAAGATTAAATGGCCAATATAAATTCCCAGAACAGCCAAAAAGAAAATGAAATGAAAACAAAATTTGTGTTATTGAGTTTCTCATTCAGAGCAAAGCTGTTCAGTTTTGTAATATTTGGAGGCTATATGAAAGTTTTTCACACGACTGCTTTATCACTTAAATATACAAAATATATCTGACAAATCCTGAGGAGGCAGAGTAGACAAAAGTGAGGTTGACTGAGCTAGACCGCCCCTCCCCCCAGAGTGGCTAATCCTGCCGTCTCCTGGAAGGTTCGCTCTGCTGGCGCAGCACGCTCCTCTGAAATCCCTGAAGCCAGGCTTTCTGAGGCAAGGCACCGAGGCTTCTGCGTGATTCCGGAACACGGCCTCTCGGTGAGCAACACAGATGCAGATAAAGAACTTCATCCCCCAGCTGAGTTTGAGAAAGAAGACCTGATGTTAGAAGACACTAAGAAGATTAAAGCATTAGAATTTTTTTTAAGCTTTAAAACATTGTCTTCCAGATGGCCCTTATTGAGAGAAGGGAGTTTGTTGGCTTTAAATATATACGATAAGAAATCCTTAGGCTCCCAGGAAATGACCCTCACAGAATTTTCCTTTTCATTGCTGGGCAAGGCTTTGGGCTGTGACCCCCCAACATAGAGTGGAGACACAGTGGCCTCAAAGAAACACCACACAAGGCTCCCCATCCCGCGTCATTCCTCTTGCCTGGGAAGAAGGGCCCCAGCACCCTGAGAGGTGCTAAGAGGCTAAAGGCAGCTGTCAGAATGATTCAAGCAGCAGCTACGACAAGCTTCAAAATGTGCAAAACAAACCCTATCATGTCTCCCACCAATTTACTCATTGTTCTGTCAGTTATGTAGGCTATAACAGGGGGGAAGTCTGGTTTTATTTCTGGGGTCATAAAACAAGGCCCAAGGATTGAGTTATCTATGTATTTGCGGTGGGACTTATATCTGAGAAGGGGAGGAAGGAGATGGTTTTAGGGACAGGGAAGAATAGAGAGGCAATGGGCAGCAAGGGGTCTTGTCGAAATTTTATTCAACTTATTCTCTGTTAAAATACCTTCTTCTCAGAAAGGCCAGTTCACATAGAGAACCCCACCCAGCACTTGAATCTTTTACTTTGCTTAATTTTTCTCTGTGCCCTTTGTCACCCGCCGAGGTGTGTTATGTATCTCTCTGCCCATTGATTTATCTGTACTTTCATCAGCTCTTCATTGATCACCTGCTCTGGCGAGCTTGGAGATCTCTCTAGGCACTGAGATTATAGCCCTGATGGAGCAGACCGAGTGCTTACTCTCATAGAACATACATCCCAGCCAGGGCTGAGGAGAAAGGTTGACAGTGAACAAATAAACAGCTAAATACATGTCTGCCAGAAATGCTAGGTGCTCTAGAGAAAAAAACAATATAAAGAAAAGAGGATAGGGGGTGATAGTGTGTAGAGAATGACAATTTTAAATGGAAGCATCAGGAAAGAGCCCAATGCAAAGATGACATCTGAACAGAGAGCTGCAGGAAGTGTGTGTGTGAGAGAGAGAGAAAGAGAGAGAGAGAGAGAGACTGTTCCAGGCAGTACAAAGAGTGAGTGCTAAGGCCCTGAGGCAGAAATGCGTTTGGTCCATTCTAAGCAGTCAGTGAGCTGGGAAGAGGAGGCAGCGGGAGAGTGATGGATATTGAGGTTAGCATGGTATCCAGTACTGGATCCTACAGACCACTTGTAGAGAGTCTACCTTTATCTCTGAATGAGACAGGAAATCACAGATCTAGCATTCCAGGACCAGTGAAATGTGGTACGAGACATCACATGAATTTCAACTATAGAGAGACAAAGGTTTTTAGTACAAATACATCCCAAATATTGCATGAGGCATACTCATATGAAAAAAGTAGTTGTCACTTCTCTGAAAATCAAATATAACTGGGTACCTGTATTTCTATTTGCTGAATCTGGCAATCCTAAACTGGAAGGTTTTAAGCAGAG
Organism: Hystrix cristata; assembly: GCA_004026905.1. Taxonomy (NCBI): domain Eukaryota; kingdom Metazoa; phylum Chordata; class Mammalia; order Rodentia; family Hystricidae; genus Hystrix; species Hystrix cristata. The sequence continues at coordinate 9,286 of PVJO010002461.1, forward strand.
GCCTGACATCATTTGACTTAGGTTTTAAACAGGATTGCTCTGATTGCGGCGGTAAGAATAGACAGCAGAGGGCAAAAGTGGAAGCAGGGAGACTTCTTAGGGGACTATTACATAATCAAGGATCACAAGGCCTTTCCCAGTGCTGAAAGAATGAATGAATCACACGTCAGCTTGACTAGAGTGTGGGCCACTTAAAGTGGGCAGTGGGAAATCAATACTGCAGTTGCTTATTGGGGCCAGATAAGAGTGGGCTTTAAGTGCCAGGGAAGATATTTGTACTTCGGGTTTCACGCAATGGGGAGAATTTAGAGGTTTTTGAGCAGGTGACTGGGTCTTAGAATGATACTTGTTACCATTGGGTTAAAGAGAGGAGGTATTAAGAGAAATCAGTTATGGGACTGCTGGGTCTCCGGTTTAGTAATGCTGAGGGCCAGAATCAATGTTGGACCTGTAGGACTTACTCAGCAACTCTAGAACTAGGCCTTTCAACTAACTTAACGCCAAGAGTATGAAATACGTCTTGGCTTCTGCAGTAACAAGCATATGTGTGGAGATTCACACATCTCAAAATTTCACTGGTTCATGGAATGGGAAGACCTGCCCTTTTTCACATGTGTCACTCTAAGGAGACAGAGTGACCTGCCGAATCTCTGTGCCTTTGTGCCTGTCCCACCAGTGCCAGCATGCCCTCTTGGATGAGGTGAGTTTTATAAAACCATTTAGTGACCTGTCCCAGAGTTCCATTTCTAGACCTCTGGTTGAGAGGTCAGAGGTGATTTACATCTAGGTGGGGCCTTGGGAAAAAGACTGTACCACGGGGTTGCTATAACTAACTTGTCGTTAGGAGAAGAGGCCTGGTGGGGCAGGCAGGTCACTGGGAAATGACCTGGAAGGTGTATCTCCCTCCCTGGCTCCTCCTTTCTTCTCTCCCTTCTTCCTGGGTGCCATAACTGAGCAGTTTTCCAACAGTCCCTTCTGCCAGACCTTCCTGCCTTGGAGCTGGGCAACTATGGACTAAAAACATGACCCAAATAAACAGATCACATGACTCTCCTCCTTTGAATCATAGGTGTCTGGTATTGTGCCCCAGCGACGAGAACATGACTAAGACACAGTATAAAGGCAATTCCATCCCCCCAGATGGAATGTGATGGTATGTGATGGAGGCCCAGTTTTCACTAACAAGTTAACAGGAAGAGTGGGATCAAGGTCAGTTGCGGGAAAAATTTCCTTGGCCCCTAGGCAGAATGTCATATTCCAGACAATGTAGGGTCAAATATGATGAGGCCAGCTCAGAGGGCAGCAGAATGGAGAGAGGAGGAGCCTGGCTCTTGACAGCACGGCTGAACCCAGAAGCCTGCCTTGTCTCTGCATTTCCACTGAAAAGGTAATAAATGTCCACACTGCCTTTCTCGCTGGGACGGAAATTTGTGACCTTCTGCTAATGGCGTCTTGATTCCCGCCCTCAACACCAGGTGCTGGGCTCTGAGCCCAGCAGCCTTCAGGTGCTAACTGTGACCCCAGTGTGCTTCCAGCTCCTGTGTCAGGCTCAGCAGTGACACCACCAGTGCCCATTAGCTAGTCATCTGCCATGTGACAGTGGACTACTCGCTTCTCACTTTCTAGGAGGTGCCTCACCTGTCTCTACCTGCACTCCTGCCCTGCGTGGAAAAGGAGAAATGCTCCATATGAAGGGTGAGTTTGAGAGACAGGCAAGTCACCTTGGCTCTGCCTCTTCTCTCCCTCCTGGAGACACGATTTCTGCTCTTCCATAAGCCCCAACCCCTGTGGTCGGCAGCTTTGCCAGGGACTAGGTGGCCAATCCAACTCCAAAATGAAGTATTAGCAAGGCTGTTTGGCTGCAGCTTTAAAGCCACATTGTTTAGCCTGGTGATATCAGTAACAAACAGAGTATTTCGATCCTCATCTGAGTCCAGCATCCCTCTGTTAATTGGTTCTAAACTCAGGAAATAAAAAGAAAAGCTACTCCTTCATGTCTCTATACAAGTAGGGCAAAGGTTGCCTTGCTATATAAAGTGGCCCATCGGGATAGTGGCTTGAATAAAAGTGCCTTTCTCTCATATAGAGCAGTCTAGGTTGGCAGCAAGTTCTGGTTCACATTCATGTGGGGACCCTGCTTCTCCCTAGGGCATCGCTGACATCCCCAGTATCAGCTTTACACGTGTGATGGAGACCAGGCCATTGCCACACCCATATCCCATCCCCCAGGAAAGGAAAAGAGAAAGAACAAATGTCCAGGATCATCAGTCTGGATGGGTGTGTGTCACATCCACTTCCCTGCAAGCCCAATCGGTGTCCACACTGACTGCAAGGGCAGAGGGAACCTCCAGCATGGACTTCTGATTTCTCTGGATGACTCGCTGGCTCCAGGACACACTGTCCTCCTTCACAAGCTAGAGTAATAATATCCCATCAGCCCACATGACGCTGGGCCAGGATTGAACACCAGTGAGGAACACGGCCATTCTTGGTCAGGGGAACTATCAGGAAGCAGCTCCTTCACTTCTGCCTGAGGTTTTCCCGGGCCAGCCTAGGGGGTGACAATACCGAGGTTTATTCCCCAGATGCCATAGTTGGGAGCCAGGTTTCAGCCTTGTCTAGTGTGCAGAAGGCACTTACTAAGCACTGAAGTAATGAATGAATAAGTGAATGAGTGGTGGGATGGAATCAGTCTTCCTCAAAGCTAATGCTTTACCCTGTTCCCAAGTGAACTGTTCTCGGCAGGACCACTCACAGGCATGGCCAGCAAAGGGCAGCACCCAAGTAGAGAAAGCACGGTGGAGAATAAGCACTTAAAAAACAAGAACAGAAAAACCTTTGTTCTCTGTTCTCTTTGTTGTGAAGTCTTGCTGTAATGATGACACAGTCCAATATCTGTTAGGTTTTCTTCAAATGCTTTCTCTGAAGATTCTGCTGCCCGATATAGGCTATTTCTCTGGATTCCTTCTCTGGGATTTAAGTCATGAAGGCAGCAAAGGATAAGGGTCTGTTCATGTTTCACAGTAAAGGGTGCTCTGCACACGTGGGGGGCTGCGGAAGAGCCGTGTCATCCTCTGCGAGGGCTGCAGTTCCAATAGAGCTGACGTTTCCATCCAGAGAACCTGCAGTCTGCTGGCTATGAACGGCGGGCTCCAGTTCTCACCGGGGTCCAAACGAAGCACTCTTGCAGCATCTGGAGCTTCACTTACAAGGTTAGTGCCTCAGTTTCCCATCTTATAAAAGAAAGGCCCGGGGCTGGGGATTTAGCTCAGTGATTAGAGTGTTTGCCTTGCAAGCACAAGGCCCTGAGTTAGATCCCCAGCACCAAAAAAAAAAAAAAAAAAAAGCTGGTGCCAGTGTACCACGGGAAGTTGTTTTGAAGAAAAAAGATAAAAAGAGGTGTCAGGCAGCAACCCTCCCTGATTCCCACCTGAGGTCTGCCTCCTTCTTTTGGTTCTCCCTGGTCCTACACAACTCTGTCTGTCATTCTTGAGTCTACAAAATGCTCAGATCCCTTTTCGGAAGGACAAACCCACCTTCTGAGCTGTCATCCAAGAAGCACAGGGAGAGTGTGGTGTCAGGAGGCCCCCGAACCTGCCCTCTTGCTAGTATCCTCTAACACTTTATACCCCCCACCTTACAAAAGGACAGGTAAGACACCTGATGAAGAAAGGGCATTTCCACAGAAATTCTTCTGTCCTCCTGCCTACCCCTTGAGAAGATCAAGCCCCAAGTACTACAAAGTTAAAGGCACAGTTGCTGTGTATTTGGGGACATCCTTTCATACTGCCCTACTCTGAAAAGAAGGAAGGAAAGAGACAAGGAAGGAGGAAAGGAAGGAAGGGATTTTTTTACACTGCCCCTAAAAGCTACCATAGCCACGGAGGGCAACCTGCTGGCCTCTCCCTCAGGGCAGGGTTTCATTACAGCCTCCTCTGTCCCAGGTCTGGCCCTGGCAGCAAAGCACAGCCCTGGGCTGTGAGGTACCCAAGAGGACTCAGAAGGTACAGACCCTCTTTCTCCCCCAACATCCACTAGGCTGGGGTCTAGAGAGCATCACAAACAAGTTGGAGAAAGCAAGTTGGAGACGCAGAGGCCCAGAAGGAGGTACCTGGGCTGTCAGACCGGTATCCCTGCGAACCTTCTGCTTGTGTGCTGTAAATGCTGAATGCAACTCTCCACCTACTGGGAAAGGCCATGGTTGTCATCTCAGAAAGCAAGGTGTACCCTGCTTTTGTACCTTACCAAAAATTTTCTTCTTAACACATTTTTGCAGGGAGAAGCAAAACCCTTCCTCTGAGAGGCCAGGGTACTGTGTTGTCCTTCTGCTCCTTGCCCAGCACACACACCCCCTGAGGGTTGTTTGGATCTAAATTGCCAGCTCAGGGTTTCTGGTCCTCCCCACCCCCTGGAGTAGGGGCAGGGAGGAGCACGATTCTTAACCAGCTTCCCCTCAACCCTCGAGCACCCCAGCAGCACCACTCCAGATCCACAGGGGTCGACAGGGAGCCTTGCAAGAAAGTCTAGCACCTGATTCTCAGGAACCAGACCCATCAGAATCACCCATGGAAGTATTTCCAACCCAAGTCCAGGCTAACCAATTAAACCAGAATTTCTGGGAATGGGACCTGGCCTTCAAGGCCCCAGGCATGCACAAGACATCTCCAGAGGACTATTTCAGGCTACCGACACCTGATCTCCAGCAACACAATCTGACAAGCCTGTCTAATCCAATCTCCCAGCAACTCGACCATCGGTTGCTGGGCAATGTCTTCTATTCCGTGTCTGCCCCTCCTGAGCTCCATCCCCAGCAGCAGCCGAGGCCTTTGGGGCCCTCGAGCACGGGACAGCCAATAATTTGGGATTGGAAATACTGATGTTGTAAAATAATAATAATGCTAATAATAAATGCCCTGTGCTCTGGACCAGGCATTAAGGAAAGCGCTTTTACATATATTATCAAATATAATCCTCTAACAAGCTTGTATGTTATTCTTTCAATTTTACCAATGTGAAAAAGTGGCAGAAAAGTGGCAGAACTGACTTCTAGTTCACACAGTTAAGAAATAAAAGTACCAGAAATCCAACCCAGCTCCACTAATTCCACAGCCTGAGCTTTTAACACCTTGGGTTCAAATTTTCCATATTTTCTTTGTTGATATCTTCATGATCTTAACCCATCCAGCTTTCCAAAAGCCAGTTTTCCAAAAAACAAGTTTGCCAGCAACATCAAGTCAATAAAAATTTCCAGGAACCATCATCTGAAGAGTTTGTAACCACTGTTGTACATAGTTGGTTTCTACATACTTTTGAGGATCTTCCTCCTCCAGACATGTCCAAAGGTAGGTTTTGATGTATCCAGGCTGGTGTGAGGAAGGGGAGTCTGTACAGCACCCTGTAGAGCCTTCATCAACATCTGTTCCCACCCCTAAAGCTTTTGGCTATGGAGAGAGACTTTTTCCTAATCAGAGTAACAGAGAGATCACAGTCCAACCTGCTATCCTACATCCATTAGAAGCTAATTCTTTGTCAGTTTGTGGTAAATTGGTCATTCCTCTGAGTTTCAGTGAACCGACAAAAGCTCTCCAATCCAAACCTCTATGCTCTATGACAGCATCTTGTCCCTGCCTGAGACAAACACCCATCATACTGCATTATAAATGCTTCTTCTTGCAGCAGAATGTGAGCCTCTTGAGGGCAGGCCCCATTCACTTTTGTACTCCCCACACTGTGGTGGACTTACTGTGGTTAGCATGACCATGGGAATGCTGCCTGTTAGGATGAGGCTTGGGAGACCTCTGTTGAGAAAGACTGCATTGGCTGCTGGATCCCAGGCGGTATATATGTGCTTTCGAGAGGTTGGTCTGCATTTCGCTTGTGTTTGGAGATATTGCCTGGGTGGCAAAAAAAATTTCGGTGCAGTCTGGTGTTAGGAGGGCAGCGTAGTTACTGTTGAGGGCTTTTGGCCGAATCCATGTTGGAAATTGAGAGCAGAGAGCGAGCAGAGTGACTCATAGCATTTGGACAGAGGGGAGCTTTATGTTGCAAGAATGAGCAGAGGAGAATGTGGTTGTGGAGAAGAGACAGGACAACGGAAAAATGACCTGAGGCCTTTTGCCGGAAGGTAAGAGTGCATTTGGAGCATGGGAGGTCCTTGGTGTTATCTTTTAGTGTTGCTTTGCTCTGTTGTTAAAGTTAATGGAAACCAAAGGAGTGTTAAAATTTGAAGCCATATTTTTTAATGTGGATACACCGTATTGGCATATTGTACTTACTGTTTTAGAATAAGCAAAAGAGACAGAATGGAGTTGTATATTTGTATGTATAGTTGTAATTTTTGGACACCTGTTTGTAATCAGTGTTGAGAATCCTTTGAATATTTGTTTCTGGTGGGGGAATGAGTGCAATAAGAATTGTATTGTTAATGTAAATCTGAATAGACCAAGGTATGTTAACTCTTTACAAGTCTCTTTACTGGAGACTATGGCTTAAAGAAATGTGTCTGGTTATCAGGTTGACCAGGGGTAGATTGTGGTGGACGTATTGTGATCAACTTGAACGGGAACACCCAGGTGAACCGAGTTAGTGTGGTTCTGGGCATAGAGCATACACCTGAGGATTGTTGACAACACAACATACAGGAGAACGGGAACAGAAGATGGGGGCCAGCTGTGTCCCAGGAAAAGCTCTGTTGCAGCTGGTTCTCCTGAAAAGAACTCAGCTGTTCTCATCACAGAAGGAGCTTGGGCCTTGCTGTTGTCAAGGATGTCTGCTGTTTGCTTCAGGGGAGCTCTGGTCTTCATCTCTGCTTTGAGTGTTATATCCTTGCTCCAATACAGATTTCTTCAGCATTTTAGTGCAGACAGGGATGTATGTGGGGCATTGCCTTGGGCTTCCAGCCCTTGATTGGAAACTTCAGGTCTCCGGTGCATAGATAAAGATGTTCTACACTCTTCCTGCATTTGGCTTGTGTGTATGAATGTTGTAATGTATAAATATCCAGTATTAAATCTGCTGTCTTGCAAATCATTGACTCTAGAAAGTAATTAATATGCCCATAACTCAATAGCTTAGTATGTTAGTAGCACAGTATGTTAGGACAACCATAAAAGGAATAATTCAAACAAGAAAACTTCAGGTTGGGTGGGGGAGCTAGTCAATGGGCACCAGGACAACAGATACAAATCAGTACTGTCCTGAGCAATATGGATCACAGTCATTTTATTTTTAGTGGATGCATTTTGCTGGTAGTAGAGGTTGATTGAATTAATAAATTCACTCACACAAAAGACATTCATGGGATTGGCCCACTTCTTCCTAATGGTGTAAGTCTGGGTGTCTCCTGGTTGAGATAGTGTTTCCTTGAGAAATCTTGGATGATATGAACCACTCCACTGAGTGTGGAAGTCTTGTCCTACAGCTACTGTCTGTGTCCTGGTTCCATTGTAGGGCTAGTGGCACAGAGCACCTGGCACTAAGAAAACATTCCATAAATATCCGCAGGAATTAATACACACTGCTAAGGCATTCACATAGGTGAAGTCAAGGTTGGTATTATTTTTCAATTGTGCTCCCCAAAATATATGCTCAAGTTCTAACTCCCCATAACTGAATATGATCTTATTTAGAAATAAGGTCTTTGTGGATATAATCCAATTAAAACGGAGTCTCACCCTAATCCAATGACTGGTATCCTTGTAAGAAAAGAGAAATTTGGACACAGACACAGGGGCAGATGTCATGTGAAGGCAGAGCTAGAGGTTGGAATGATGTATCTACAAGGCAAAAAATGCCAGGATTGCCAGTGACCACCAAAAATTAAAACAAGGAACAGATTCTCCCTTAGAGCCTCCAGTAAGAGCAAACCCTACTCACATCTTGATTTTGAATTTCTGGCCCCCAGAGCTCAGAACAAATTTCTGTTGTCTTAAGCTGTCCAGTTTATGGCAATTTGTTGTGGTAGTCCTAGGAAACTAATATAGATAACAGCTTTTCATTGTGAATGAGGATAAAAATGGAAGTCCAAATGTCATAACCTGACATATGCAATCGTTCCTAATCTTATCCCAACCTACTTCTCTGCCCTCTTTTGTATTACCTTGTCCTGAGCACCCTCTACTTTGGCTTGCTCATTATTCCAAGGATGCGTGTGGTCATCTAACAATTCTTGTCTTTCCATGTGTTGTTCCCTCTGCCCTTGCCCTTTGAGTCCTAGCTTAACAGCCAACTCTACTAAAAGAACCAAGAAGGTCTCTGTATTTGCCAGCTCATGAATGCGGGTAGGCAATAGTACCATCCTTCATGAGAGGAGCATGTTTGGGGGCAGGAATGAAAGTGTCCGGGGTGACAATGGAGATTCCCAGGGGACCATTATGGACATGGTCCTGGGGCTCAGGGGACATAGCAGATTGGAAACACAACTGCCAGGCATGTTGAGGCACAGGTAGGGATTTCCAAGGCTGAAGGAATGGATGAAATCCCCCAAGGAGCTTGTATACCACAAAGGGAGAGGCAGGCTATCGACAGACCCCTGAGGCACACCGACAGCCTGCACAATAGTCTCGTCAAGCCCTTCAGGATTTCCTGACCATGACTGGCAGTGGAGTTGCCCTGTGCTGATGCAGCGGCCTATCCTTGGAGTGCCTGGGCTGCCTCCAGAACAGTTTTCCTGTGGGATACAATTCTTTCAGTCTGCCATCTCTCAAAATTATTTTTCTGTTTGCTAATAATATTCAGGCACAAAAACTCTAGCTCATCAACTCGGGTTTAACGTGATAAAAATTCATATTCACCTTGAACAGGCTATTACAGATAAAACATTTGATCAGACTCCATTATGCCCTCAGCAATATGCCTGCCTACGACAAAGAAACCTCAGTCCAAGGTTTGAGAGACCATTGTTCAGGGTCCTTCAGTCCCTGGAACACAGTAACCACAAGAAGAGACATTAAAAATTAATGAATCTGCTGTACTCAATGTCTTGCAGTCAAGGATATTTAAGTAGATAAAAGAGGGAAGGGGGAGGGGAGAGTGTTGTAGCGAATGGTCTCTTTTATAATTAAGCGAAAATAAAATGGGGAAGAAAGTGAGAGAAGACAACTGAGACAAAATAAAGGGCCTGCATTAAGAAGCAAGGCCAGCAGAAATGAGGCTGTACAGACAAATGGAGTCTTTTGAGACTTGAGTCCTGGGGGTGTGGGGGGACACAATAAGGATGTGGAGGACTGTCAGGAAGGAGCAGAATGTTTCCACCCAGGCAGTGTTGGACTAAAGCCTGGCCTCTCTGACTTGAATAAGGAGGCTGTTGGACTAGCCTGAGGCCAGCAACAGAGACTTATGTAACAAAACAAAACAAAAAAGTCTTTGACTTATCTACCTTCCGCAAAGAAAAGATGAGGCTGCCTACACGTTGTAATCGTTTGTGACCACAGAGTAGTCTTGTGCAGCTGGTGTGCTCTGGTTATGTGTTTCCTAATAAGAAGTGAATTAAAATGTCAGTAATCAGATAAAATTACCCCCACCCCAACTCCAAACACACAGGCACATTTGCTGAACTCTGAAATAGAACAAACCACCACTTGCTTTTAATGAACTACAAGATCGACCAGATTTTCCCCCAGAGTACCTAGTGAACTAGAAACAAATATACATATTTTCTATCACAAACCAAGAAAATCAACAAGTTCTCCAAATCAAGTCTGAAGCAAAAAGACTGTTTTGTTCCCACTGTGCTTCATGAAATATACTACTATACCATTTTAAAGAGAGAACTAGAATTTCGTGGATTGAATCCCTATGGAGACCTGGATAAGTGTTATATTATCTGTGAAGCAGCCTGGCTTTTGGTAAATTGGATCAGTTAGGTAGAGCTTGGGGAGAAGCTGACAAAATTAGGTTTGCGTTGGCTTCGTGGGCCAACCAGTCACTGGTGTGTCTGGAGCCAGGAGCCGAAGCGTCCTGGGACAGACAGTACCATGCTTTCCTCCCCAGGAATGGGTGGATGATGTGAGTGCCATTTTTACAAGCACATACTCCATCCCCAAGTTCAGAGCCTGTTGCACTCTGCAGCACAATGCGTGGTGCCACTCGCTGTTCATCAAAATCACCCAGGAAAGCTCTGTATATCTACAGATGCTCAGACTCCACCCAGAGATCTGGATCCAGTGATGCCTGGAGGTTGAGGGAGGCAGCCCTCACTAAAGCTCCCCAAGTGGTTCTACTGTACAACTAGGATGAGAGTCCTGCTTTCGCCCTTCCTGGCCTTTAGATGAGTCCTCTTCCTTTCATTCACATTTCTTCCTGGGACAGTGAGTGCCATTAACATCCCCTCCTCCACCAAGAGCCTGCAGATGGTGCCAAGCCCAGTCACAGTGAAGCTGAGAGAGGTGGTGATTGTCTCTAAGGGAGGAGTGACGTAATCTGATTTGTATTTTAGGAAAAAAACCATGTAGGCAGGACGGCAGACTGATGAGGGAGAGCCTGAGGCTAAGGAGATCAGTTGGATACTTGACCAGTGCTGTCCATCAAGGCCATGGAGAAAGGGGGGCCAGGACTGACAGATGGGGGGGTCTCGGAATATGTCTGAGACAGAATCAACAAATCTGGTGGTTGTACGTGGGGAGGCAAGGGTGAAAAGGAGGTAAGAGTACAATTTCAAGATGGAGGAATAAGATTAAGAGTGACATGATTAACTAAAAATAAGACAGACTGATTTGGGGAGGGAGAAAGAGCATCCATCTGCCTGGAATGCTTGTCTCCTTTTTTGCATCCGGAGGCCTGGAAGGAACGGGACAGGTCACACAGAGCTGACATTAAGCCTCTACCACTGATTTGTATTACAATAATTCGTATTTGTGTCTAGACTCTCAGCAGCTGAAAGGTGGAGACTAGTATTATTCATCTGTTTTCAGTCTCAGCTACTAGCCCAGTACGCACATAAGAGACATACAGCACAATTTTGGTAAAAAGATAACTGACATCATAATGGAACTGGCAACAGCCTCACTGGGAACTCTCCTGTCATCAAGTCAGCCTCATGATAAAGAAGGTTTCACATAAAGAGCAGCCGACACTCTTTATTTACCTGGGCTCCAAACAGCTTGTCTGCAGCCTCCTTGGGGAGGAAATGTGAAGGAGGCAAGGTGTTCAGGCCTGAGGCGTTGCGCCTCGGTTTTCAGGCTGGGCTTCTGTCTACCAAGACTGCTGTCCACGATAGCTGTTGTTTTTATGAATGTGGGAGAGGAGGGAAGTGGATGCGGGCCCTGAGCCCAGAATCTGCGTCTGTCCTGATCATGGACACACCGAGATGGGAACGGAAGGACACAGAGGGGTTAGATGTGAACTTGGCCGACAGAACTCAGGGGGATAGGGATATACCACTTGGCCTGACAATAAAAAACCCCCTTCAAACGAGAACTTCAGGGCACCAATCGCTTCCCAGGGAACATGGAGACAGATTTTATGTCTCTTTTTCAGAACTGCTATTTTTTGCTTTCAGGTCTCTCTGCAATACCTCTTTTTTTTTTCCTGAAGTCCCTAAAATGCCACAGTGAATATCTTTAATTAATCAGTCGATCATGGCTGTTAACATCAGACAGCTGCTAGGTGCCTATCACAGAGGAATCTGCCCCCACTCAACCCGAGGGTGACACAAGCCAGGACCTAGCTGACCTCCGTTGTGCCTCAAGCACCATTTGACCAGATGCTCCCTTCCCACCTCTCCCTACAGATGCTTTCTAAGTAGTCTGACCTCTCCTGTACAAGAAATTGACCATGTCAACTGTAGTTGCATTTTTCAAATAAAATCTCCCTTTGTGATTTTTTTTTAATTGAGAACCATCTCCCTCTTCCCACCACCACCATCCCACTCCAATCCCTGTGGGGGACAATGCTGCATTGCCAATTAGAAGTAAGACACCCAGACTTCTTTGTCAGCAATGCTGCGAAAGCTTCATTTTCACATTTTTCTTTGGCTGAAAGTGCTAATTTCCTATTTCAGGAGGTAAAGGTGGGGTTTCCTTAGTATATCCATGAAGTGCAGTGTACATTTGTGCTCACCTTCCCTACCCTTCAGGTTTCTCTCTTCCCTTTCTCATTTTCTTCCTATCAGAAGTCAGCAAAATTCTATGCCAAGCAGTTTACAGGAGCCATTGTTGACAGCTTGGGAGGGCAGGAAGGGAAGGAAAAGGGAAAACAGGAAGAGATAGGAAATAAAGAAGAGACCAAAAGGACAGAGGTCTCTGCAGGCAAAGGAAACTGTCACAAGGGCTTTGGAAACAACTCACTGCTCCTATTTTCTGAGGCAGGCTTTGTTTTCAATGTCCCAAAGTCAGTTGCCACCTTATTTATTCAGCTGTGCAAGTCTGATTCATCCTTAGCATTGCCTGATATGTGTCTCGGGCATACGCTCTGCAAAGGCATCCGCTCTGCAAAGGCATCCATCATGGAAATGAAGCAATGTTGCAAGAAAACAGAACTAAAAGAAGAATTTAAGCTGTGAGACACAGAAAGAATTAACGTAAGTATTCAGAACCTTGCCCTCTCACCTGCTAGAGAGAACTCTGGGCTTTTCCATGTGCGTAACAGAAACTGTACGAGGGAGGGACCTCAAAGCCTGGCTGGGTTTGCTCCAGGAAGAGCAGAATATAGTCAGGTAAGGGAGCCAGGAGTGTGGGACTGTGGCCCTAGCGGTGGTCTGGAGAATGTGGGAAGAAGATTCTGGTACAGGGTGGGAGGCTACTGTATTCAGAGAGGAAGAGAAAGAGAATTTCCGGAAGTTTTCTGTGCACAAGGACTGGGCTCTGTCTTTAACATTTGCTCAATAAACTGGGGGGAAGACTCAAGTACTAGCCTGAAATGTAACTCAGTGGAGGAGCACTTGCCTAGCATCTTCACAGCCCTGAGTTTGATCTCCAGCACCACCACCACCACAACAAAAATGAATCGTAAATATTTTCAACTTTGGAGGGGGGTAGTAGGTTATAGTTGAAATGTGCCCTGTGCTGAGGAAGGGCCATGTGACAGCTCGTCTCTATACAGGTTGCAGATGTGTGTAATGATGTTATCAATGCTAAATCTGAAAAAGAGCTGGCAAAAAACGTGGCATTGGTGGGAAAGGGGTATGCAGAAAGTAAACTGGGGAAAACATGATTCTCAGAATGGTATAAATAAGTCAGGCTTTGTTGGGTGTGTTGGCAGGCTGCCTCTGAGAGGCTGAGGCAGGAAGATGACAAGTTCCAGTTTGGGCAACTTGCAACTCAGCAATTTAGCAAGACCTTATCGCAAAAAAAAAAAAAAAAAAAAGAAAGAAAAAAAAGAAAGAAAAAGCTTTTAAAGGGCTGGGAATAAAGCCCAGGACAAAGACCTTTGTCTAAATCCTTACTAACCCACCCCAAACACACACCAACAGGACCTCAACAGAAAATGAGGGCCTCCCTTCCCTCCCTCTCTCGGCAGCGTCTGTGGATGCATCTGCCATCTTGAGGGCTAAAGGAAACTATCAGAGAATATCCTCCTTGGACCATACTGAAATTATTAACAAATTACCAGAGGTGAGATGTTACTTGACAGCAAAAAAAGTGGTCAATTCCCAAAAGTCACATTACAGTGTATTTGAGGGAAGAATTGGAGAATTCTTTGCTGGGCAAGCAGACCAGGGAGGCTCCCAGCCTTGATGCCACAGTTCCAGCCTCCTTGGCTCTGAAGGGTGGCTGCTGGGACTCTCTCTGTGCCTACCAGGCCAAAGAGTCTGCCACCCAGCAGGGATTCGAGGAAGCCCCAGGCTGATCGGAGAGCTGGTTCCAGAATGCACAGGCTCCAACCTTCACCACCCCCACCCCAGCCTCATCAAACAGGAAGCAGGGGTTCTGCCAATCCATGAGATGTACTTCCATCAAAAAAGCCAGAGCATCCCTTCCTACAAATCTCATCCCTAAAAGCAGTCCAGAGAGCCCCTAATTTTCCCTCAGCTCTTGAGTTAATTCTGGGTACTCGGTATTTAAAATCATGTGGACACCATGGTCACTGTTAAATCATGTAGGGGTAGGGGATTAGAAACCCAAACTATGTCTACATGAGTTGTTCTTTTTTTTTCCCATAAAAGAAAACTTTTCTGTTTTCTCAGTTTTCTGTCACAATCACTTGTAACTTTTATAATCAGAAAATCTCTTTCAATTGTGAAAAGAATTAAAAGCCCTTGCTTTGCTCCTCATTACCCAAGGGTAATTAAACTCTCTAAGCCTTGGTTTTCTCATCTGTGAAATGAGAAGACTGTGTTTGTGACTTGCTTGCTAAGATCCTATTCAGCGCTAATACTCTGGAAATCTGTGAGAAATTTGATTATGAGTTATACTAATTTAGCCACAAGAGAGTATAATCCTTACAAACCTGTGAAGATCCCAATTATCTATATCTAACTCGACAGAAAAAAAGTAAACTTTGTTTGGCATAGGGGGAAATTATTATATATAGTAATTCTATTTTCTCTTTTAGAGGATGTAATGATCTGTTCATTTATCAGACATTGTTAAAGATCTATCATTTGCTAGGCATTCTACAAATCATTGCTATAACCCTCACAACAAATCTATAGTCTTGGTATATTAGTAAGGACAACACTAGCTGCTATAACAGATAAACCACCAGCTGTAAGTGGCCTTGTGACATGAGATATTTGTATCTCATGTGCTTGAACCCAAAAATGGACAGTTCTAATTGCAATGGAAGGGTAGACTCTTCCAAGTCGTGATAAAGGGGTGAAGGCTGCCCATCTCGTGTTTCCACTGCCTTCGAGGCATGCTTTAGTAAGTCACAGCTCACAGCTACTTTAATTTACAGAGGTTGGGGAAGGCATGGAAATCTTTTAAAGTCCAGTATTGAAGTGGTCCTCATCACTCCCTCTCATATTCCATTAGTTATACCGTGTGTAACACACAGCCACGTATGAGGAGTCTGGTAATCAGTCGTCATGTTCCCCTAGATAGGCTTTACCACCTAAGATAAGGGAGCTAAAACTTTAACCAGTAAGCGATAGCTCCACAATTTGAATCCATGACTTCTGACTGCAAGACAGATGCCACGTTCACATAAATAGCAAATACACTGTGTATTAGCCAGCTTTCCCATCCCTGGAATAAAATATCTGACACCCACAACATGAAAAATGAGAGGTTATTTGGCTCATAGTTTCAGAGGGTTCGGCCCTCAGAGGGTTGACTGGCTCCAAGGTAGAAACAGCATGGTAGAAGGGCCTGGCCGAGGAAAACTCTTCAACTCATGGGAGCCAAGAAGCAGAGGGCCTGCCTCATCCAACTGAGTCTCATCTCCTAGCACATTCAGCTATGAATTTATCAATGAATTAATCCATTTAGTATAGCACTCCATGATCCAGTCACCTTCTAAAAGCCCCACCTCTGAACACGTGAGACGTTGGGGGGACCTTTTAGATCCAAACTGTCACAGATTATAATTTTGAAAGCTGCGATAGTTCTAAGGGAAGTAAAATGACAAGAATTCACTGGGGAGGGAGACTAATGCTGCCTATTAGAAATTCAGGGGTGGGAATCAGCGAAGTTAAGTAAACAGCTCAAGACCAACCAACAAGCCAATGGCTAAACTGGGACCCCAAACCCAAAGCTGTCTTCTTTCTCTGCTAGAAGATTGCCCTAAGTTGGAGACAGGTGCTGCAGGCAGGAAAAGAACATATATATAAATCTGAAAGTAGGACAGATCCTATAGAGAAAGAGTGAGTCACTTTCTGTGGTCAGTTATCAGTTACCAAAGTCAGAAAATAGCTTATAGCCATCCTGAAAGTAGATTATGTCTGTGGAATATTATTTTCTTGGATATCCCAATTGTTATACTACCTGACATTTTTATTTTTCATAAAATTGAACTTTATGGTTTTATGGTAATAAAATCCTTCCATTTCTACCATGTTCCTACCCACTAAACTTTCACTAAGGTACACTTTTTTATGTTCCAGCTATGTACTTTGATTAAAGCAGTTACAGACCCATCTAGTTCCACATTCAAATAACTACCCTGATCAATTTTCATATTTCATACTTTCTCTTTTGATCCATTATCTCATTGCTCCAGAATGGCTCTAAGGTAATTTGCAATCTGTGGCACTTTGCTCTATGTATAGGTGTTGACCTATATGTTTAATACTTGTGCAAATCAGCCTGACTTGACGTGTTATTCCTCATTACTTGCAACCTGATTAAAGTCATGAATCTCTGGAATATAACTATGTTTTCAAGATTGTCATCTAAATTATGTAAATAACTAGCACATAATTAGCTCTCTTCTTTGATGAGCTTCCGTTCAGGCTCAAGGTGTGTTGATCTATATTTATCAGTTCAAAGCGTGCTTCTCTCCCAGACAAGTGCGCCTGCGCAGGAGGTGAGCCTCAAGGGGAAGTGTCGCATCAGCATCCTGACTGAGACTAGCCTGGTCCCCAGCCCTCTTCACCACGCTCAACTGACACACTCAACAGTCCTGCATCCATAGAGATTCTTGCAAAGGATTCAAACAGTTGAATCCTTATCTCTCCTAACTACTTCTCAGGATCCTGAGATGGAGCACCATTTTTCTTTTTCTACATTCTTTCTAACTCTGTCAGGGAAAACTTTTCAGATCCTCCTATAGCAGCACTACCTATTTCTCACCTCCATTTGGAAATAAGAAAGTGACTCAGCGGTGTTCCCTTAATTATCAGTGGTCTTCTTCCCAGAGGAGAAGAGGGAAAGCTTCCAGGCTGACCTTTGGAAGGATCCAGTTCTTGGCACTGTCCTCGGCAGCAGTCTTGTAGGATGAACATGTTGTAACTTGGATTTATGTCCTGGCTCTGCCACTCATAAGCATGACAGTTAATCTCCCTGAGCACCAGATCCTTCATTCAGACTACAGGCAACACCAGTCACCTTACAGAGCTATCGAGAGAACTAAGGGGGCATGTATGTCAGGGTACCTGGAAGTTTTCCTCTGAGAAACAGTGCTGTGCAGTGGGGACTTGCCCAGATTCTGGACCAGAATCCAACTTGCCCACTTAATTTCCCTGGTCCTGGTTTCTCTGTCTCTAAAATGGGCATAGTAATCGTACTCTTCTTATTGAGCTGTTGGGCAAATTAAATGTGATCGCTTATCCCTCACCTAGGCCCTCAGTATCAGATACAAGGTATGATCAAAATAGATGGTGAATGCTTAAATTTTTAAAATTTAATTACAGTAAAAGACACACTTCCATTAATCGCCCTCAAAATACTCCCTCTCACTTCAAACACACTTGTGTCATCATTCCTACTGCTTTCTGAGCAATTCTAGAAGTCCTCTTTCGTGAGTGTCTTTACAAGATGCGATAAAATGTACCATGAATGCTGCTGCTGAGTGCCAACAGAAAGGCGGATCATAAAAACATTACACCTTATTCACCAGATCTGGCATACCGTGAGAGTTCTGGCTCTTCCCGAAAGTCAAAATAACCATGAAAGCTCAATACTTTGAATTGACTCAGGCCATTGAGGCAACCGAGACAGCACATGTAAGGGAGGAAAGAGGACTTCCAGAACTGCTTCAGAACCTGACAAGAACAATGGCATAAATGTGTTCAATGAGAAACAGAGTATTTTGAGGAGTGTTAATGGCCATGTGTCTTTTAATGTAATAAAGTTTTAAAATTTTAAACGTCTCTGTAGATTTTGGTCACAATTCATCTGATCATCTGGCCCAGGGCAGACAAATGGCAGAGGCTCAGGAGGGTTCGTTTCCTTCTCTTTTCCCTTCTTTCTCACAGAAGCCCCAGGGATGGGTCCCAGGCATTTGCTGCTACCTCGCCATGTGGGAATGCTGCTTGTTGAAAGTAGCTCCACCACTAGGACCAGCCCCTTGCTCTGGCCCTCCACAAACAAAACCACAGACATTGTTTTTATGTGCTTTTATCAGGCACTAACATTTCTGCTTGTTTTTTTCCTATTGGACTTGATTGTCGCAGCCAGGACCATTTGTGGGTTCTCATCCTGATTTTTCCAACTTTGTCCATCACCCCAGTGTTCCCATCTTGAAGATCCTCAGTTACTGACTTCCCAGAATGCCAACTGATCACAGAGCTACTTGGCTGTTATGGTTTATAGCTAAATGACTCCCTAAAGTCTCATGCACTCATTGGTGGGGCTTTGGGGAGGTGATGGATCATGGTGGCATGATATTCATGTTGGGAGGTGAAGCCTGGTTGAAGGAGGTGGGTCACTGGGAGTATGGCCTGGAAGGGTCTATCTCCCTCCCTCCTCTCTTGATCTCTCTCTGCTTCCTGCCGCCATGCCATGAACTCTTTCTCCTCTGCCATGCACCACTTCTGCCTTGGAGCCAGCCAGCAATGGACTGAACCCTCTACAAACTGTGAGCCCAAATGAACCTCTCCTCCTTTAATTTGCAGGTGCTGGGTATTTTGTCCCAGCAAGAGGAAAAGTAACAAGATACTGGCCTGTCTCCTTATGCTCTGTTCCTTTTTTTGTTCTTTTTTTAATCCTTACAAAACACCCTTTGAGGCCCAGAACAAACCAGACCCATACTGACTCCTATGGCTGGCCTGAATACATGACCAGAAGAACTCATGCTTCTCAAATCTCTTGTCTAAGAACTACAGTGGGCTTCACAGCGAAGTAGAGACAATGATTAGACCATCAGACTCAAGAGGAAACCGGGGAATGTGCCCTGGAAGGGGATAGTCACGAACTGAATTTTCTTTTTTTTTCTTTTTTTTTTTTGGTACCGAGAATCAAACTCAGGGCCTCATGCTTGTGAGGCAAACACTCTAAGCACTGAGCTAAATCCCCAGCCCCATGAACTGAATTTTCAAGCAGGTTTTAAAATACCTAAGAGGGTAAGGAGTTATTGGGTCAGAGGAAGGGACCCTATCAACATTACTAAGGTTTCTAAGCCAACTATCTCACATTTGCGATTGGAGCCTACAAGTCCGTGGAAACAGAAAGTAGATGACTGGTTGCTGGAGACTGGAAGGAAATGGTAATGGAGTGTGACAGTACGTGGGCATGGAGTTTTCTTGGGGGGTAAAGAAAATGTTCTGAAATCAAGTAGTGGTAATGGCTGCACAAGTCTGTGGGTATTCTAAAAACCACTAAACGGTACAATTTAAAAGAGTGAATATTATAGTAAGTGAATTATATCTTAACGAAGCTTTTTAAAAAAAAAATAGGAAGAATAGATTCTTAATATGATCCCACCACAGTAAGGTCTGTCTGTTCCACTGGTCCCTCTTGGGAACTGCCAGGAAGCAGATGTGTTCTTGGTACAATGCCACAAACTGTGAGGATAAGCACAAAGATAAATTGATGATAACATTTTTCATCTAGCTCAGTATTTCTCAGCCGGATGCAGTTTTGCCCCAGAGGACATTTGGCAATGTCTAATGATGTCTGTGGATGTCATGACTTGGGGTCATAACAGGTAGAGGCCGGGGAGGCTACCCACACCCTACAATTCACAGGATGGTCCCCACAACTAAGAAGTCTGTAGCCCATCATGCAAGTAGCTCTAAGTTTGAAAAACCAGATCTTGCCCAAACTCTACAGTCTCCTCTTATCTCTCATTTAGGTTTTTTGTTTGGTTTTTTTTTGTTGTTTGTTTTTTTGTTTTTTTTTTTTTTTGAGGGGCTGGTTCTGGGGATCAAACTCAAGGCCTTGTGCTTGCTAGGCAAGCACTCTACCACTGAGCTAAATCCCCAGCCCCTTATCTCTCATTTAATACAAGTTTGTTTTCTTTTTAAAGACTCAAATATGAACATATAAAACAAAAGTTTTCTCTCCAAAGTATTTTCCCTATAATTGAAGCAATGATATCCTAGTTTCAATTTGTTCCAGATTCACAAGGAAAACAAACTTTTTGTATAATTTCCCAATTTATTCCTCTTCTGCAAGAAAAAATAGGTAAATTCTTTACAGAGATATAATATTTTCAGTAAATTAAAAAGTTGGCAAGTTCAATTTGATTATTTTCTAAATTGTGTATTTATTCCTCTGGGGGAGAAAAGCTTTTATTTAACTGAACAAAAACAATATCTCTTCTCTTCTCCCTTCTCTTTAAGATGGAGTTTAGAAGAAATGCCTTATTGGAAAAACAGAAGCATGTGTTTATTAAGGGTGTTGAGAGCTTAGTGGTGTTTGGTGGAGGTAAAGGAATTGGAGGAGCTTTGAGTTTGATTTTCAACTCTGCTTTTACCATTTAGTGACCCTGAGCGGGTCACTGTTCTCTCTAAATATTAGTTTCCTGTCATAAAAACAGGATGTTAATGACTACCATTCAGGGTGGTTAGGAGAATCCAATGGCATGATGCTTGTGTAGCCCTGAGCAGATGCACAATGAGATTCCCACCTTGCTTCCAATAGCTTTTGCTATGAGCCAGCCTGAACCACTAACATACATTACTCCCAACCCCTCACATACTCACACTGGAAAACAGTCACAGGACCCAGGCACTAGGGACAGTTTCTAGAAAGCACTCTAAGGAAATAGGTTTGCCTATGTCCTTGCTCCTGAGGAGGCTCTGTCCTGAGCAAGGGTAGTTGGTGACAGTTCCTGTCATCTCTCAAACCTGGCATTTTGGGATTCACAACAGCCATCCCTTCTCCATGGTCAGGTGGGCTCCCAGGGTGGCCCTGAGCAGGGCATGACACAGATGTGCTGGTACCTGCTCCACATCTGCTCTGGAGTCCCAGGCGCTACCTGTCCCGGCTCCTTGCCTCACTCAGAACCCTGGTCAGTTGGGAAATGCCTTCAGGAAAGGTGATGCGGATGCTTCCTGAACTCCTGCCAAGCGACGGCAGCATGCGAGCCACTTCACATACCTTGCGGTCATTTCGCATGCTGCAGTGTCACGCTCCTAATCGCAATGACAGCACTCTAGTGATCACTTGCCTCTGCGCCAGGCAGCGCTCAGCACTTCACACGTAGTGTATATAATGTATGAAGATGATACTAACATTATGCCTACTTTGCGGGTGAAAAAAATCAAGAGTTTTAAAGATATTTGCTGTAGAACACAAGAGAAATTCAGGACTTGCAGCTTGTGCATCAGGAAGTTTCACACCCTGTAGGAGCTGGCACCTCTCTCAGAAGGCAGCATCTTGCTTCCCTCACTCTGACCCAGTCTGGGTCCATTCTCTGCCTCTGTGTTAAAATATCACAGACCGTGTAATTTATAAACAACAGAAGTTTATTTACCTCGTGGTTCTGCAAGTCCAAGAGCATGGCACTAACATGTGGTGAAGGCTTGTGTTCCATCATAACATGGCAGAGGGAGAAGCAAGAATGTGTGGGGCCAAGATCCACAGGGAGCCCAACTCACTTTTGTAACAAAGCCAGCATCTCGATGACTCACCCACTCCCACAATATGAAATTAATCTATTTATGAGGGCAGAGCCATTATCCGCCACTAGGCCCCCACCTCTCAACATTGTTGCATTGAGGATTAAGTTTCAGCACATAAATTTTGGGGAGCACATTCAAACAACAGCACCCAGTTTACCCTAATCTGACTGCTTTCTGTTTAACCTCCTTTAGCTTAAGTCTACCAAATTTGGCACACTGTCCAAAGTCTAATGTTTCAGGACCAAGTCTAGTTGCCTTCCATTCAAATGTAGAATGCCTAGAGAGCCAAGTGAAGGTTCATACCCAGTGTGAGCCTTAACTGTGATATATCAACTTGAATAAGAACCACCTAGCAGATCAGCAAAGCTGTTTGTGTCTGCGGATGATTGACGTGTAGGCTGCAAAATGAGGAGGGAAGATGTGGGTGGCACCAACCAACAGGCTGTAGCCTGGAAAGAATAAAAAGGGAAAGAAGCAGGAAGTCTCTCTTTCTACAGAGGAGCTCCAGTCTTCCCCCATTTGCCTTTGAAGCTGATCTCCAGTTCCTTCAGGCTTCCAGTGAAGACTCTTCAGCATTCCCACACAGACTCACATTGGGGATTCTGCAGTGAGTCTCCAGGCCCTTGGCCTTTGACTGTTCCTGGATCTTTTGGCTTTCCAGTGCACAGACAGCCACTTTCGATTCTTCTACTTGTGATTCTGTAGACAGCCACTGGGACGCCTCCCCTTCTAATCCTGTAAGCCTAACAAATCCCTTGTACAGTTATACATACATATATTTTATGTCGATGCTGTTCCTCTAGTGAACCTTAACTAATATACCCAAGCACCAAATCTGACTGAAAAGTCAAAAGCATACAGTACTTTCAAAATTGGATAATAATAAGGCATCACTCTTTAAGGTACTTTTTTGTTTGTTTGTTTGGTGCTGGGGAATTGAACTCAGGGCTTTGTGCTTGCTAGGCAAGCGCTCTGCCACTGAGCTAAATCCCCAGCCCTCAAGGCACTTTTAATTCTCCTATGAGATAGTTGCTGAGGATATAGCTCAGTGATAAAATGCTTGTCTAGCATGTGCAAGGCCCTGAATTTGATTTCTGGTACCACAAAATGAATGAATGCGTGAATATTAAAAATAGAGCAGTCTTACTAGTTTTCCATTTCTCTTTGTGTACAGAAGCTTTTATAGTGTCCTTCATGACCCAGTCCAGCTCTTGGTGAGAGGGATCCCCCAGTGCCTTTCTGTACATATCACTACATCACTGCCCTCTTTGAGACTCCTGGCCGGGACCCCAGGATTCCACAATGATCCAGCTCTCTTCCTTTCAAGAAAGTCGTGTGATCTTCCAACATCCAAGATTCCATATGGCACCTCCAGACAAGCACCAACCTCACTGTCCAGCCCTGAGCTGTAATTAGTTTCCATACCCATTATAGTCCGTACTCTGAACCCAGAGATGGCCATTGTGAAAATGGAATTTAGGTAATGGAAAGTCCCAAATAGCCCAGTATTTCAACATGTCACAGAAGTAAAAAGGCTCACAAATGTAGGATATATCACTGATGAATCATCCATCAGAGATCCACCTCAAATGACATTTTCCCTTTGCTGAGAGTGCCTGTTTCTGCTTGTCTCCCACCTTCATCTCACTTATCCTCAAGTGATCAGCTCAAATGCTCTCACCTCTGAAGAAACTTTTCCTTGCACCCACTAAATGAACTGCTCCCTCTTCCAGATTCCCACAGCCCTTTTTTTTCAGTACTAGGTCTTGAACCCAGGGCCTTCATGCTGACCTATGTCCCCAACCATTTTTATATATATATATATTTTTTTTAATTTCAGACAGGGTCTCACTGAGTCACTGGGTTTCCGAGTCTGGGCTTGAATTTGAAATCCTCCTGCCTCAGCCTCCCAGAGTACTAGGATTATAGGCATGTTCCACCACACCTGGTTTCCATAGCACTTTGTACCTAAGGCAACTCCCGCACATACTGGGCTTGAAATGGCCTGATGTCTTCCCCCACCACACTGGGCAGAGGGCAGATACCATGTTTCCTCATGACTGGCATCCACTGAAGACCTTGGTGAGAGGAGAGGAGCATAGAGAAAGGGAGAGGAAAGAAGGGATGTGAGGGACGAGGGAAAAGATGGAATCTAGTACAGCGCAGTGCATGTGTGTCAAAGTTTTACAGGAAGAACAGATGGTAGTACAAAAATTGCATTCATTTCCTAGCCTCACCACAAGTTACCACAAATTTGTTAGCTTAGACAACACAAATTTATTTTCCCCAGTTCTAGAGGCCAGAACTCCAAAATCAAGTTATTAGTAGGGCCACACTCCCTCCAAAGGTTCTGGGGGAGCATCACTCTGTCTCCTCCAGCTCCTGGTGGCTCCTAGCATTCCTGGGCAGTGACTGCATAACTGCAGTCCCTACCTCCATCTTCACACGGCCTCCTTCCCTGTGCTTGTCAAATCTTCCTCTCCTCTCTCATAAGGACCCCAGTCACGGGACCCACGATGATCTCATCCCCAGATCTCGACCTAATGACATCTGCACAGGCCCTATTTCCCAAATAAGGTCACATTTACAGGTGCCAGAAGTTAGGATTTGCACGTATCTTTTTGAAGGACACAGTTCAACCCAGTGCTAACAGGGTCCCCACATCCTCAGCAGCTTTCCCACCACACCTACCTGAGTTTCCCAGGGGAGCCACTGTCCTCCAGGGCTCCCCGGCCTTTGCCCCTCACAGCACACATGGATGTGACATCTCAGCAAGAATGCAGCTGCGCATGGGGATCTGGCTGTCCCGGACCTGCCCCGTGGCACCCACGGAGGGGATCATCAGTCTGCAGGTCTGTGACCTATTCCTATGGGTTGCGGCCCACCACAAAAGAGCTCTGAACACAGCAGAGTCACAAAACTTGGCGTTGCCACTTCCAATCTCACAAACCTAAAGGTGGCAGAAGCCTCAAAAACAACATTTTCTTCCCCATCCCCTCCTCCTCCAGCATCCCCCCCACCAGAAGTCCTTGCACTCCCATCTTGGCCTCTGAATGGCTAGAAACAAGGTAGGCTGTCACCACTTTGGTCTGTGAATTAATCACCAGGAACGCCCCTTTTCTCTGTAAACTGTTCCCTGCCAGAGAGGCATGGATGGTACCTTTGCAACTGCAGGTGCGAATGTTGATTCTTCAGTTCTTGACCTTGTCTCTGTACTCCATCGGGTTCCCAGTCACCTGCAGGCTAAACTCAGAGCCATGCAGAAGGTCTGAGCTCTGACTCTCCCACCCGTGTTTGTCTGGGGAGAGGGTAGTGATTCTGCAGGTATATGGATTTTTTTCCCTAAGGTCTTGAGAAGAGAAATGTAGGATTTTCCCTTCTGCGGAACAGTTGTACCAGCCCCACTGTGGGATTCTGGAAGAGGCCTTTCCTAGATAGAATTCACTTCACATCTCTATTTTGTATTCTGACGGCAACTGGAGCATAATCTGTCCTTCCTGAAACTCTCTAATCAACTAACTTGGCCAAGTTCTTCCTAAACAAACGCCGTACAGCTTTCCAGTTCTTTTTCCACAAGAAATACCAAATTAGCTGCTTTGTGGTTTGCTGGTGAGCCCTGAGACCTTCGGTTCATTATTAGGCACTGCCTGGTCTACAGGGAGAACTACCCAGAATATTTAAAACTGTCTATTGTTGAAGTTCTTTTTGTCTCATTTCTGGGCCTGTTTCCGTGGGTGATCTTGAGCACGGGCTGTGCGCCCAAACCCTACTGAAGAGGGAGGAGATATATGAATAAGATGATTACCACGGCAAAAGAATCCAATTCATTTAAAATACCCACATTTCTTTTCAGATTTAATCATTCACTCTTTCATCTGTGCAAGCTTGATAGTCAACGTTGGCTGATCATAAAGATAATCAGTCAGATTTTTCCAGGAATATATTCTCAAACATGCTGCATAATATATGTGGCTCAGCTTTTCGTATTCAAATGGGAAGGTAATTTTTGTAAAGGCAATTTTTGCAAAGGATACTCATACTCTCATTTATAGAGCTGGGAGGGTTCCTGGTGAGCAAAATTTGTCTGCCCTTGCTAGGTTCACCTCTTAGCAAAGAACCCAGACAACTCTGTGGACTAGACAGGGCTCATTTGAGGCTTCAAAGACCGGAACCATTTAAATTCACAGCCTCCTCAACAGTTGGGTATAAGGAATTATGGTGATGCTGACATTTGCCCCTTTGCTCAGCTGTGAGTCAGAACACGAACTACTGCAATGCCAAAAATTTCAAGGAATGATGTTAAAGTTCTCATCAGGATTATTATGGGCCATGTGTATGCTTGTTCTATGCTCCATGACCCTTCTGGTGTGACTATGTCATTTATCATCCAAATGGGGCTGCTTCTGACAGTGAACCAGGCTATACGTCTAATAATTTTCAAGACCACCCTAAATACCATGTGAAGCGTGGCACATCCATCTGACACAGTCCTCCCTCCCACCCCAACATCTGTCTCTGATCCCCCACGTCCCCACCTCCCCCTTGAATGTTTAATCCTTCATGCCCTCAGTGATCTTGTGGATAGCAGTGGTTATGAGTTACCTGAGGGGTGACTGGATGTTTGTGGCTTCCATCTCGACAGTGTCTCTTCTCCGTCCCACATTCAGATTCTGCCATTGTCCCTATTAAACAACATGGAGATGGCTATGTATGGATCCCGACAGGGATGGATGCAGCCCTGAGTGGATTTGGGGGACCTTTTCTCCATCTGTGAATTATTCTTCAATCACCAATACCTGCCTTATTGCATGATACCCACCTCATTCCCACCAGCTCCCTTCAGCCCATTTGTACTCAGACTTGTACCAGGCAAACGGCATTTAACAACTCCTCTGTTTAACTATTATTTAATCTTGATGACAGAGATTTAGGATTACAGTTTTGGAAAAACCCTTGAGAAATTGGCTGCTCCATCCACTAATGCTAAATGAATAAAATGTTATTCTGCATAGGAATAAATGTCAGAATTTGTCTAGAGATGGAGTTTCCAAAATCTATTTAAATAAACCTAGTTTCATGTTTGCCAACACAAGCAGCTAGAAATTTCTTATGTTTAACATGCACTGCAGTTTAGGACTTATTTCCTCCTATATGCCAGCGTGGAGCATCCTCCATAGCGATCTATTCACTGCTCTGTTCTTTCTAATGCTTTAATCATTTGTCTTATTCCATGTGATTTCACAATCATTTTTGATTGTTCAGACTACCAGAGAGATGATTTAGGAAAGACAAATTTCCTGTCCATTATGTCTAGATCCTGGAAAGTCGACTCTCATAAATTTTTATTATGTGGAGTTGTGCTTGGGGGGCACCTAAATGCTATCTTGGGTCACTTAACCATTTCTTGTTCCCACTACTTGTTTCTAAATATGGATTTTACATCTAGAGAGTTGAGAGCTGCTGCGTACTGGGAATAGGGTTTCCCACTTGGTCTTTGGCTTCTAACCCCTCCTGTGGTTCATCAAGGATATTTGGATTCATTATTATGTCTCTCTGCCTTAATTAGGCTAATTAATAAATCCATCACAAAGTTAGTTACAGATGGGAAAGATCTATGAGGAATCTTGTCTGGGCAGGACACAAAATGCCCTACAATTACTAAATATTCAATTCATTTATTGATGTGAATTCGTTTTAAGGCCGAAGTGTTCTTTATTAAGAAAAAAAAAAAGTTCAGGCGTATTTGCAAGGTCTCCAGTGAAGAATTCTCTGTCACTCACCCCAGAGACAGAGCAGAACATATTTCATCATTAGGAAGGTTTCTGTTTACAGGTATATGATATATGTTGGGAGAGCTTTGAGCTGGGGTTTCTTGTGTAGACCTGAGTTACACACTGATGACACCAGCTCTATGGCTTTAAAATTTTACTTTACCTCTTTGGGCTAGGTGTCCTCATTCATAAAACACTGACCACAGATTAGAAGTATACTTTAATCTCTCAGGTCATAAATTCCATTGTTTTATTCCTGTACTGAGGTAAGCAGTGCATTTAAACATTTTTAAAATATTGCTCATGTGAAACATTTAAAACATACAGAAAATTATAAATAATACTGTAACAATTTACTTCCACCAATATTTAACACATCTTAAAATGTTGTCATATGTCCTTGAAGTCTTATCTTTCTTACAAAAAAGAGATAAAACAACACAAATGAATTTAAAGCCTTATTTGACATCTTCTCTGATCCCTCCCCACTCCAGCTCCTTGGAGCTTAACACTATCATGAGACCTGTATGCTTTTTACTTCCACCCTTGTTTTTATACTTTCATAATATGTTCAGGTATTCACAAAGTGTGATTAGTATTTTTGTGTGTATATTTTAAACTTCTATATTAATGATGTGATACCTTGAACTCTTAAATCCTCTTTCCTCTCACTTCTGAGAGGTTCAAGATAAACACTATTATTGAATCAGCCTGTTAAATTTCTCATAAGAGTTTAAGTCACATAACAAACCCCTTATTCTATTAGTCATTTTTGTTTTTCTCTTGGGAGTTCATTTGATTTATTTAACTTCAAAGAACTCTTTGCTCTTCCTTGTCACAATTTAAATGTGTGTATTCATGAAAGGGAAAGAAAATGCTCATTCTAAATTTTAGAATTTTAATGTTAAATGAGAAGAACAATGATAGACAATGATACCATTTTGTAGTGCAGTTTATCTAAAGAATCATTAACAGCCTCTAGTTCACTTGCTCTATGGAGAAACGATTTCCACAGGATGTAGAATAGAGTGACATTTTCCTTTCACTTATACCCTTGTCCTTTGGGAAGGCTCCAAGAAAACCTTGCTAAACACTTGGATGGACAGGTAAATTTCTCATACTTATCCATCCAAATTGTCTCTCTTACAAGGTAAGCACCAGGGAAAACTTTGTCTCGTTGAGTGTCATAGAAAATACCAGCACGTAGTAAAAGTTCTGTGATAATAGTGATGACAGTCACTATTCTGCATGCCAAGCCCTGGGAAAAAAGGAATGGGACAAATCAAAGCAGATGTTAACCTTTATTTGGACCCGAATCACATATCCTGTAATTATCAGACCAAAAGAAAATTAGTCAGCATTATTAAATCCCCTTCAGCTAAAAATGGATGAGAATGATAATGACCACTTACTTTTGAACATCTCACATTAATATCAGAGTACAAAGCAATATTCCAGCATCTGGCCAAAAATATAACTTTCTGCATTTTATAAATATCGCTGCTGTGGTAGTTCTGAGAGTCCGAGCTATTTGATAAGATTATATAAGGCAAGACATGATTTGAACTCTGATAGAGTAATATTTATCACTCAGAGATCTTCCTGTTAGTCAACAGAAAGCATCTCCAAAGCCAGTGAAGTCCCATGCGTCTGAAATAATGAACAAATTAATTTTCCATTTGGGGAACATCTGCCAGATTGGTAGCTTTCTACCTGGGGAAATGGTCCTTTTCTAAGGTCCCAAGAGACTGGAGACACGTGAGAAAACTCAGATTAGTATCCAGCAGAGTGTGTCAGACAAAGCATCTAGTTGTGTTGTTAAACTATGCACCATTCTGCGTCTGAGACTCCAAAATCAAAATTCAAAAAGAAAAGCTTCTTTGAACACCTCTCTTGCTTACTAAGAGAGTAGGACAAAATGCCTGGGAGAATCAGAAATGATGAAGGGAATTTCTTAAGCATGAAAAAACAATCTTTGTACATGGGACACTGTTGCTGATCCTCCAGAAAATAGCAAAGGAAAGTCCCACATCAAATGTAGACCTTGGTATATTTCCCCCAAAATTTCCCATGTTCTTGTTATTCATCACAAGCATCTCCTACTACTCTTAACTGCTAGGAAAACTATTGCTTAAAATGTTTAAATATTATACAGATTTAATCACTTTATACCATCATTAGAGTAATGGTTAACATTTACTGAGTTTCTCCCTCAGCTAAGGCACTGTGCCAAACCATTTATATACATCTTCCCAAATCATCACCATCATGGTAAACTACACAAAGCAGCATGGGGAATATGAGTTAGATAACCCAGTTATCTCTTTTGACCCAAGCAAAAAGAGAACGAAGCAAAAAGAGAACATAACCAAAAACCCAGGCACAGTTTGATGCAGTGCTCAGTGTCAGGACCCATTTTCTTCTCTCTTCCTTCCCTAGCTCTGCTTTCTCAGGTTCACCTCTTTTCTCCATTCGGCTCATACTTCACAATTTCGAGCTAATGGTGCCCAGTAGCACCAAACCTCAGTTCCTGTCAAAATTAAGTCCAGTGGAGAAAGCATCTGCCCCTATCCCAGCATTCCCATCAAGTCTCTGGTTCTGAGTGCATCACACTGAGACCTCAGAGAGATGCATTTTCTTAGGCCTTGGTCCCATCATGGGTCTCCGAGTGGCAAGGTGAGTCTCATTTAGAGAACCTGGACTGAAAGCAGAGAAACAGATGGCTTCTAGAAGGAAATTCCAGGAGAAAGAGAAGTGGATGCTTGGAAAATAGGTGATACAAAATTTTTAAGATAAAGAAGAGAAGTTGAAAATATTCTGGGTGAAAGAAATACCACGATCCAAAAGTATAGAGGGAAATAAACATGATTTCTATATAAAGACATAGACCTCACTACATTATCAGAGTACAGTGGTCTCTTAGTATCTGTGGGGAATTGGTTCCAGGACCAAGGATGCCAAAATCCATGGATACTCAAGTAGTTTACATGAAATAGTGCATACATTACGTAAATGCTACATAAAGAGTTGTTTTGCTATGTTGTTTAGGGAATAATGACAAGGAATAAAGTCTGTGCATATTCAGTACAGACACGAATTTTCCCACATATTTTTGATCTATAGTTGGTTGAATAAGTGGATAAGGAACCTTTGGATATTAAGGGCTAACCGAATCGTGACTGAGCAATGGAAGGCAGCACTAGCAAACCAGAAGCCAACCAAAACAGGGAAGGTCTTAAATCAGACCTGTGGTTTACACTACATTTGGTAAGCAAGAGAGTCATTGTATAGACTGGAGAAATAAGGGAAAAGATAATTGTGAGAACACGGACTTTCTGGGACACTAGAAAGTTGGTGCAGAGATATGAATCATTTATACCTTTAGTGCCCCGCTTCTGAAGTCTCAGCCTTATTGATGCTGAGCCTGGCTAAAAACCAAAGAAAACCCGGGAATGTCTATAAATATTGCCTTAAATGAGAACTCATAGACCATTTTTGTGAGTTTTTCTGAAACATTAATATAATCCTTGGGATTAAAGGGACAGGGCTTTAGCAAGAAATGTGCTCTCATTATTGGGACAGAACCAGACAGTATTATAGGCAATTCCAAACCCCATTAAGCATTTGAGGGCTAAAAGCTACCCTAGGACCTGTTCTATATATTCCCCCTGCATGGCTGTACTGATTCAAATGTGATTTTATACCTTTGGCTATTTAAGACAGGAACTTCTTAGGATTTTACAGGCGAAGGTAGAGTGGGGCCAGTCCATGGCAGTTGGGCTGTATGCACAGGTGAGGTGGATCCTTCTGCCAGTCTACACATTTCAGCACCACAGATGGGTCAAAATTGGGGATGGCAGAAAGACCCTCCTATTACTGTGATTATACTTTGGAATGATGTCAAAGAAAGGCAATATGAGCTAAAAAACAAAAACAAAAACAAAAAAATCCTAAAAATATCCTGGATACAAACTGAAGAGTCCTTATCCATGAAATTTCTAAGAGCTGATTGAGAGAGAGTCGTATCAATGGAATTCATTGACTATTTCTTTACCTATCATAGGACAGCCACAGTGGGTAATTTCATAAGTTGTTTTCAAGGTACGATGTCCCAGAATATAATTACCCAGTTTCTCCTAAGTATGTCAGTTACGGCACTTGGGACAATTGAAGACCACCAAAGGAAATGGAGGATTAGGAGCCAGAAAGATATTGCTGCCTCCCTCATCTGGGACAATAACATGGAGGAGCCCCCTGAGTCCCCAGCAAGCAGAAGCTGGAAAGCTGTGGAGGGTTTGGAAATACAAAGGCACAAGCTTACAGCTCGGAGGTACTTACTGCCTATGTAGCTGGTACCATAGAAGGGGTGACAAAACAAGGGGAGGTTAAGTAGATTCAAAAGATTGTAAACACCAACATAAAATCATTTTCTGACTTTTTGCCAAAGAGAACACTGATTCTGATTTGAAATTTTTAACAGTAATTCTGCCTCTAAAAGTGTGTGCAAAATAGTTCCCCGAATGCAAATCAGACCTTAAGGCAGATTTAGAAAAATGGCGTGAGGACAAACTAGGTTAAATTTTGTGTTCTGAAGTTTCGTGTATTTCTTAATAAGAACATACATTTCTGTTAGTAAAAAGGTAAATAATTGCTCTCTGAAACTTTGACTTGGAGCAAATGTGCAAGTGTAGCCTGACACAGGAGAGAATTTCAATGCCTGGCATAACTATAGGAGAAGGAAGGGTACAAGGCACCATTTTCAGGGTGTTCATAGTTTCCAAGAACACTGAATTAAAATGATATCAAGACACTTCAGCTAAAGCATTAAGTAACTGCTGTGTTTTAGACCATCTTAGACATGGTTTTGTTTGGGGCATAATGATTTTGCTGGACCACATCCAGTACAGATAAGGGGAACACTGGCAAAGTGCCCAGCATCTCCAAAGCTAGAAATTTTAGAAAAACAAGTGTTTTTCCTTTCTTCTGGGTCACCTTAGGATCTTGAATTGAAGCCACAATGTCTTTTTATCTGAGTCTTCTGTGCTAAGGGGTGTCATTAGACAGCTGCACCCCCCCCACTTTCCTTGGTAAAATATAAGGAAATACTGTGGAAGATGAATATAGTAGAAGTTGAGGATGGGGGGGGGGGGGGTTTGAAATAGATACTATTGACCAGAGGGCATAGTCCTAAATATCGGGAAAGAACAAGCATCAAGGACTGTATCAGAAAATGTACCTTATTGCTATGGTTTAAATGTGTTCACCAAATTTTATGTGTTGGAAATTTAATCCCCAATGCAGTAGTGTAGAAAGGTTGTTAGGCTTATGAGGGCTTTGCTTGAATTAATAGCAGTACCAATGGAACAAGTGAGTTAATGTGTTAGTGGGCTCCTGATGAAAGGATGGAACCCCTTCCCCTCTCCTGTGTTCTCTCTCACACTTCTACCTTCCATCGTGGTAGCAAGCAAAAAGCCCTTTACCAGATGTGGGCCCTTGACCTTGCACTTGCCAGGTCAGAACTAAAGGAAATAAATCTCTGTTCTTTATAAATTTCCCAGTCTCAAGCATTCTGTTATAGTAGCACAAAACAGACTGAGACACTTATAGAGGGAACGAGTGAAAGGAATTAAATCAAGAAATGTTTTATACTGCTAGGAATCAAACCCAGGGCCTTGTACATGCTAGTCAAGTGCTCTACCACTGAACTACAGAGAAAGTGGAAACAGACAGAGCCTGCTGGAAAGACTGTTCATTGTTACTTACAGCACTAATGCAAGAGGTAGAGCCATAAAGAGAAAGCAGGAGAGAAGCAAGTGGTGGAAGCCCTGGCCTCTGCCCCTAATAGAACCAACCCCCTCATCCACTCTACCTCCCCATGCCAGAGAAATTGAGATGGCATCCCATGCCCAGCTCAGATCTACCTCACCAAGAGAGCCAAGTGTGAGGAGATGGGGAGGAAGTCTGTTGAGACTTACTAGAAGAAAGGGAGAGAACTATCTTGCTACCTTTCAAAGGAAAAGAGAGTGAGGGGAGACGTCTGCACGTTTCCACAATACTGCCATCAGGCCTGCGCAAGGCAAGCCTTCCACCTGGGCTCCACACTGTATAAAGCCCTGTTTATTCATTCATTTGTGTCTGTTAATACCAAATGCAAAAAAAGAAAAAACAACGTATGACTAGCCATCCAGGGTGGACATCACCCAGATAGATTTATAATCAAGTCTTCAGACCAAAGTATATCTCTGGACAAAAAGGAATATACTTAGATGCAAAGGGTGGCCTTTCCAGAGCTCTAGCAACCTGGAGGCGAAGCTGTTCAGGGACCCCAAGGCCCTGATTGTTCCCGAGGTCAGTGGCTTCAAGACTATCTGTGAATAGTCCCTAAATGGGAAGGCAGGATGGCTTGAATAAGACTTTCAGGAATGGTGATGTGAGCTGCAGTCTGAGGTCCAAGCAGCACCAAGAACAGGTGGGGACCTGGTTGCACGGTCACCAGAAGCCATGTGCCCCATAAGGAGATCTGGTGGCCACAGGAAGCCACCCAGAGAAAGGCCATCTCTTCCCACCCTGAGTGTTCATCTCACATCATATAAGAGTTTGTATTCTTGGTTAATGATCAAGCATTTAATGTCACTTCACTGTGAATGTGACTGTGTTGGGGTTGGAGGGGCTGTGGGAGGATCTCTATTTGCCAACCTATAATCCACTTGACATACTGCATACTTCATCTTGAAAGAGTGTTTACCTTAGCTAAACAAGCAGGAATGAAATTTCTGGAGCAAGAAGTCAGAAATCTCTGAGATTTATCCTCTATCCATTTCAGGCATGCTATTCACCTAAAGCCTAAAGAGCTTCAGACTCTTTGAAAAAATAAAGTTTAGCTTACAAATGTTTCTCCTTACATCTCACCACAGGCTGTGGAATTTAACTAGAAGGCATTTATGATCTCTGATGAAAGGTGCTCATTAAGTATAATTGTTATCATTACCCAAATTCTATTTTTACTGTCCTCATTTTTTAATATATAGATGGTATGGTCCACAAGCACTCTAGAATTAGCATTTTAACGCACTTTCTCACTTGTTTCGGGGCCTGGCCTGAGGCAGAAGGTGGGCATTTCAAAGCCTGGGTTGGTCACTGGCCTCATGGCACCCTAGGTCAGCAGCTCCTATAGGTGGCACTTTCTGGCAAGCAGAAAATTTCATTCCAAAACAAATGCATTGATAGTTGGCTTGCTGTGGGTACAATTAGTCACTTTCTCAGAATGAGGAGCAAAGGGCTAATTGTTCTGCAAGTGGACAATTGCCACTGTAATTATTAGCCCCTGTAATTTTTCATCCATACAAAATCGCACATACAGACCATGGAGCGATGCTCAGGCTGTCTTCCTGCAATTCTGCCCAGGAGGCTTCTCATTGTTATGCTCAAGTTTTTTTCCACTTGTCTCAGTCACATTTGGTTGTGCTTTTCCATGATTGTCCTTTTTCACTCTGTAAAATACAAATGCAAAAAGAGTTTTTAAAAAGTTCCCCAGAACAATTTAAATACTGAATCAGCCCTCCAGTTATTTGGTTTGTGTTAAATGTAATTTGGATGTTTACAAAGGCAAGTGTCTGGCTGACGTTTATGGAATCACAGGAAAAAATGAAGCCAGGAACATCCCCTCCACTTTGCTCTCCCCTGTAGCCCCTGCTCTTCTCAGAGTCTCCACAAAAAGGAATTGCACAGCCTCTCTGGGTAACTTCATCTTAGTGATGTGCCTTGAACTTTAAAATGTTGAGCACTGAATGTTCCCAAACACATTCAGGACTTCTAGGATCCTCATAGTGGAAGGAAGGAAGTTGTTAGTTTTTCTGGGCATGGAGGATCCAAATTTGTTTTTAACCCAGATTTGTAGCCAGAAACCACCTTAGGAGGTAAATTAATTTGCTTTCATTTACAAGCAAAGTTTTATAGAAAATGGTTTTTGAGGCATCTGGTATTTCTCATGAGGCATTTGGCCAAAATCCACTCAGCTTCCCATCACCTGCATCCCCGAACTTTCAGCTCAGGGCAGAAAGACATCTGGGCAAACTGAGGACACACTGAGGAGAATGCTTCCTCCTAATTTGCAAAGCTGCTTGAGAACTCCTTGTACCAAAAGGTACCCCACTGTTCCTGCTTCCAGAGCATGGCTGGAGCCCTAGACAAACAAGTTTACCCAGGGCCGGCAGTGCTGTGGGTTGCTTTTCAGATGAAAACCCTGAATACTCAAGAAAACTCTTATAATAAGACAAATTGCAAAGCTTGGTAATGCTGGAAAGGCGAGACTGATTTGAAGGATTTGGGGAGAATCATGCCATTAGGCAACCCTTTGATTTTTCTTTTCTTTCTTTTTTCATTAACTTCAAATAAAAGTGAAACTCGCTGAAAGATATAATACGTACCTGCTGAAATTGAGAAGTAAGCTCTGGCAAAATAATTTGCTTTTAAAGGTAAGGTAAATGTGCCTGTACATAGACACAAATGAGCCCCCACATGCTTGAAGATCTTCATGGCAACCTCCAAATAACATTCAGCTGCTCCCTACATTATGACCCTAAGAGACGTGACCTGAACCCCCACTTGAGAATGTTAATAGCCACTGCTGAGATTGTGCATTGCATTCCAGTACCAAAATTCCCGTTTTTTCTGCTCAAAGTGAATAGGATCCTAATGCACCACATTTGTTTTTGTGAGAAAGCATTTGCCAGTTGGCCTCAATGCAAGCCTGAGTGCTTCAACAGCATTAATAAGAGGAATGGTGATCTGAAGAGCCTTATTTTGGTCCCTAATATTCACCCCAAAAGGAAATATGCTTCTTACTAATAATAGAGGATGTGACCAAAAATACTGAGTATATTTATCTGTTCCTAATCCATTTGCCAAAGCTGACATTTCTCATCAGAGGTGTTTTAGAAAAGCAAAAACAAGTAACCTCTTCTCCACTTGCCCTGCCAAACACCAGTGTCACCGGGCAGATTTTGTGTCGGAGTTTCCACTGAAGATCAGCCCTCCTCCCAACACACGAATCGAGTCCAAATGTCATAGTGATGGTAAGGGCTAACATTTATTGGGCTGGGTGCTGGGCACTGCTCCCACACTGAACTTGTGTGCACTCTGTTCATCTTCACAAAGACCCTGTGAGATAGGTCCTTTAATCTCCACACTTCACAGTTGTGGAAACTGCAATCCAGAGGCACTGGGGAACTTACCCAAGATTAAAGAGCTGCTAAGCGATGCCCTCTACAGACACTGCCTATACATGATGCTGCCTCTGTGTCACGGCTGTGTGGGGTTTTAAGATCTCGTAGACTGGGACCCCCTCACTGCCCTCTACTTAGTGTCTGGGAACAGGGGCCGAACAGAAGGCCTCACCTCCAGTCTTTAAAACAAAGGCCCCTTAATCTTCCTGCTGGCATTTAGTGCATTTGTAGTTTGGCTGGAATTCTGACTTCCAAATCAGATGTGCTAAAAATAATCTTGGGCCCTGTTTCAATACAGGTTCTTCCAGATTCATTTAGACATCTCTGAATAAGTCGGCAATATGGCACATGTATAAGACAGACAAGCTCATGATGGGTTATGTGTCTAGAGAAACAACAAGCAGCCCATATGAAAGCCAGTCACTTCAGATTTATAACCAGTAAGCATTTGTCAGTGACAGCCACCCAACCTTAGCGCTCATGACTAATTTTCCATGAACCAGACAATGTTATCAAACAAGACAGTAATAGATAAGCCTCATTGCCAGGCATATCTTAATTCTTCTTTAACTTGCTTAGCTCCATATAACACAGAACAATGATTTGTTTGTTAATCTGTACATGAATATCTTCTTTATTTTAAAATAAGTTTTCAGAAGCCTTTGTAATAATTTGATGGTCACTAATTTCTTGAGATGTTTGTTTTTAAACAAAAGATAAGTCTTTTAAAAAAATTATCCTGATAAAACTCTTAGGTCTTCATTTTTAGTGCCCTTAGCTGGCTCTATAAGGTAATGAGCTTAAAAATGAAATTGGCACTAAATTTAAATATCAAGAAAACTTTTTGATCTCCGAAGCCTATGAAAATGACCAAGGGGTACCAGACTTGTGGTTCCCATGTTGTTCTGGGTGTGCATCTGGGTCGTGACCCTGAAGCCAGTGAAGGCCACTGTCCTGACTGATAGTGCAGCCCACCTTCGTCCCTTCAGATTCTGACTGCAAGCCAAGAAGGGTACAGGGAGATCTTCTCCCTAACTAGGTGTGGAACAGTATCTCTCTGGTTGGGATTAATAGTGCTTTTTACTTCTTTAAAACAGCAAGTTAGACTAATTGTAGTTTTTCGGCCGCAGGATGCTTTCCCCCACACGAGAATCTTTGCAAGCAATGTGCGAAACATCTCCCTGGTCACCCAGCCTGTAGCCTTCCAAGTTTTCTTCTCATAACTTATGTTTCTCTTCAGAATAATTAACTCAGGGAGAAACCAGCAATCTGCCTTGAGCTTAACCTGCACTGGCTTCCAACTAAAAACAAAAGGAGAAAATGCCAACATTTGGCCCATGGCCTGGCCACTGCTTTCCTCGCCAGGAGCATTTCCACAGGTACTGCTGCTGGCCAAAGGCTGGAGACTGGATTCCAAGCAGCAAACCTCGTTTGCCTTCTACCCTTAAAATGATTGTGTTTTAACCAGAGAACCACAGATCGCGGAAGAATATTCTTTCTCCGCTTCAAACAAAGGCAAACACAAAGCCCAGGTTTATCAAAAATGCAGTTTCCATCAGTACATTAATTAAGTGTTAACATTTCTGGAAAGAACTATGAATCGCATTAGAACATAAACGTCAACTGATGACATTTAAGACCTCAGCTGAACTTATGTAATGTTTCCAATAATAAGTGTGTCTATTTAAGATGTCACTTAAAAGTTCAAAACCTTGATTTGTGGGCGCCACCAAAGAGAACTGATAGAACCCACATACTGAGATCTTCAGGAAGAATTTCTAGAAAGGTGACATTTTGACCAGGATTGAAGCTTACTTTCTGCCTGAAGATTGGCTTTTTTTCCATTTTTCTGGGCATCCCAGATGCTTAGGAAAATCTCAGTAATACTACACATGTTTACAAGTCCGACTCAGTCAATTTTCTAGTCAAGGTCTATAATGCCCTGTCCCTTCTTAACAAGCTGATGGCCCCAGACTGACATCCCTCAGGTCGCAGCGATGATAGTGCCGCCTCTAATCTCCCAAATTCCTTTCAATCTGCTTACTGGTAAGAAATGGCTTTCCTTTCTGTCTGGCTGACAGGTGCCACAAACCGCACATTACTTTGTCAGCCCTGAAGTCGGGGCATTGATAACTTCCACAGGGACAAAGTTGATAATAATCTCTTGGTACAAAATTGTCTTTCAGAAAATTAGATAAATGTGAACCTCTCCACACTGTCAGCAACATCACTCAGGGCTGCTTCCCAGCTTTTGACAGCCCATGACGGCAGGACACTGTGAGCACTGGGGGATATGAACATTTGTTTTCAGGCCTTAGCGCCCCCAACCACCTCACTCCTCTTCATTGCAGGTGACGAACGTGGCCCCACAGAATGCCTTGGCCACACTGTGGCCTGACCACCCTGCAACCCTGCAACCCTGCAACCCTGCAACCCTGCAAGTGTGGCCTGCCTCTCACAGGCGGCTCCTGAGGCCCACTCTATACCTGCAAATCCCAGGAATAAATAATTCCACTCACTCTGCAAATATCTCTTTCTACAGAGATTTTGGGGCAGAGTTCTCAGAATAGCTAGCCATGTTCATTGTTTCGTAATTTACAGGGACAAACTGGGGAGGGAAAGGAAGCCCCAGCCTGCCTGGGATGTGCTGTCACACTGCTGCCTCAGTTCACACTAGAAATTATTTTAACAAGAGGAACTAAATGGACAAATAGGAGCTCTGAACTGGTAATTGCTGGAAGAGTCCCTGTTGTCCAGTCTAAGGCTCAGGCCAGAGCATTCCTGGCCTTCTAGATGTTTGCTCACTGGCTACTTCTGGATTTTAATTATCTAGGAA
Source organism: Hystrix cristata (assembly GCA_004026905.1). Classification (NCBI taxonomy): domain Eukaryota; kingdom Metazoa; phylum Chordata; class Mammalia; order Rodentia; family Hystricidae; genus Hystrix; species Hystrix cristata. The sequence goes on from PVJO010002461.1 coordinate 48,502, forward strand.
AGAATTTATTTCTTCTGAGTCAAAATTCTTTTTCCTCTCCCTGCAGATGACACCTTTTCCTCAACTGCTTTTTCCTTTCTGTGCCCTCCGTCGGTTACTCTGTGGATCAGCTCTGCAGAGCTCCTGGGCCTCTCCCACCCTCACAATGTTTCAGGTACAGCTCCAAACGCTCGAGTAACCCTGATCACTCAGTTTCTGGCCCTGCCCTTCAGCAGCTCATCAATATTGGGGCTCAGAAGATTCTGTGAGTTTACAAAGAGCCAGGAGGAGACACAGCAAAGCCTTGTAACAGTTCTCTATTTCACTCTTGACAAAAGAAGCATGTACAGTAGTCTCCAAGACCTGCGTGTCTCCCCAGCTGCCCCCGCCACGCACACGTGTGACCTTGCCATCTCTAACCCTTCTCCCAAGCCTCCCCACTTACTGGCCTTTGCCTCATGCCTGAGCCCCTCAGTCCAGCTCCCATCGCGAGCTATTTACTCCAGCTGCTACCTACCCCCTGCAGTCTGTTCAGCTTACTCCTCCATGACATTTATACCTTGGCCAAATGTCACCTTTTCACAGAATCCCAGCCCAACCACTCTATGTCTTATTGCAGTGACATCCCACCACACCATACTCTTCACCCCTGATCCCGCTCTATTATTTGCTTTCTATATTAACCACTTTCTAATAATTTTCTGTTAACCTGACTACACCCAGGAGTACTCAGATACTTGGTTAAATATTAGGCTGTGTGTGTGCCTATGGAGGTGTTCCTGGACTAACATGTGGATGAGTAGACTGAGTAAAGTAGATTGTCTGCCTCAATGTGGATGAGCTTCCTCCAATCCTTTGGAGGCCTGAGTAGGTCAGAGGGTGAGGACAGGAAATTTGCTCTACCTGTTTTCAAGCTGGGACCTCAGTATTCTCTGGCACTCAGGCTGGAAATATCACGATTGACTATCCTGGTTCTCAGACCTTTGGACTTGGACTAGAACTAAACTATTAGCTCCCTTCTACAAACTCGTGGTGCTCTATAATACTGTGTGCCAAATTCATACAGATATTTGAGCTCTTGGGCCTGTCAGGATATTTATCCCACAGGAGGGATCCAGATTAATGTACATACTATTACCAGGTTTTGGAGTGCTGGAGTCTCCTTCTAGAGGTGGTTTCTAGGTTCTTTCTGTCCTGAATAAAGAATTGGTCAGGACAAGTGCAAAAGGTAGCAAGGTTTTACATTTATTAAAGGTAAGAACAGAAAAGAAACATTCTCTGCAGTGCAAGTTCAGGCCACCTAAATGTAAGCAAAGAGATGCACCCTACAAACAATGGGGTAAGCCACAGAAAAAGTTACTAGTGGCACCCAGTTTGATGGCCGTTGTCTCTTTGAATCTCCCACCCCTCAGGCTGACACCAAGGCTAGGCTGTCTTATCAAAAACCTGCTCAAGTTCTTGGAAGAAGAATTGAAGATAGCATTATCTGACTGCTTCCAAGTCCTTTGGGAAATGTTTTGTGCATGTGTCCTGGAACTCTGATCAGCAGGTCACACCTCCTTCCCCAGTCAGTTTGCCACACCCTAATCTCTTACCTCCGTACCATACTCTTTTCTTGTTATTGTATCTATTCATCACCAGTATTTCCCACAGCTAGATAAACCATGAGGGCAGAAATACTGGCCTTTTTGTTCACTGATATATTTCCAGCACCTGGAGCAGTGCCTGGCACATAGTAAATAAATATTTGACACCTGCATGAATGAAAACACGTAAGACCAATGATGGGCTCCCCAAGATGTCATGGAGGAGTAAGAGCCACGGAAGACTGGTGGGGCTGGAGGGAGCCATGGGGTGCAAGGAACAGAAGAGTACCAGATGGCCTCTTCAGAGAACTTCATCTTCTCCCTACTGGCTCACACATGTGCAAGAGCACATCAGAGTGAAGGGGGCTGAACCTAACCTTTTTATGAGGAACTCATTCCCATGATAACTAACCCATTCCTGTCATAACAGCATTAATCCATTCGTGAAGGCAGAGCCCCTGTGACCTAATCAATTCTGGTTAGTCACCACATCTCAACACTGTTGTGTTGAAGATTAAGTTTCTGAAACATAAAGTTTAGGGGACACCTTCAAACCATGGCAGAAAGGACCACCAATGGAAGGGTAAAAAGACTGATGAATGGAAAGAAGGATGGATGGATGGACAGATGGATGGACGAACAGATGGATATCATCCTCCACACAGCCCCTGTGGGTCCTGTCCCAGAAGTTCATCACCCTTCTCATTGTAGAATACAAAACAATTAGCCTTTAGCCTGCACTTTCACCCCTCGTGGTCCTCAGCCCTGTCTTATTCACTGGATGTCCCCTCTGAAGGCATATGTAGGGTTTTTTTTCTTTTGTCCCACTAACACCCAGAGTCCTGCTCCTTCATGGCCCCCTAAGCAGTCTTTTCAGCCCACTCCCACATTGCAGGACCCTCTCAGAAGCAGTCAGATCTCTTTTCCCCCAGTGAAGGCCCTTTTCCAGCTATCTCTCTGGTTCTCATATGCCTGTTTGCCAGGAACTGGACATTTCTAGTCAGTGCATCTGGCCCTTCCTGGGGGCCCCTGGATCAGCACCCCACTCTGTCATGCACTGTGTGAGCAGGTTGTGTCTCTCTGCCTCGATTCTGGTACCCATAAGTACCTCTTCAGGCCATCACAATGCTGAATGAGGTAGTACCTAGAATGCTCAGAACAATGTCTTTTTTTTTTTGGTGTGTAGTCAGTCTCATTGTGTTTTCTAGGCTGGTCTTCAACTCCTGAACTCAAGTGACCCTCCCCACCTCAGCCTCCAGAATGCTGGAACTACAAGCATGTGCTACTACACATGGTATGAACAATGCCTAATGCACAGGCTTACATTTATTATGACCCGTCCCAGCTTTTCATAAATGCATTGTTTGCCTCTAAGTTCACAGTTTGGTGCTGTTTTGTTTTGGTTTGGTTTGGTTTTCTGCATTCCCTCATTCTGTCATACATCCACTTCTCCTTTTTCTTTTACTTTAGGCAAAACAGGGATTTCTAAGGGCTCATGTAACTGAGAAGAACAAGGAAGAAGCTGGATAAGCCCAGCCAGGCTCTTTCCGCAGCCCAGCATGACTTCATTCCTGATCTGATGACCTGGCGTGGCATCTGATTTTTCAGTTAAATCTGCGCATCTTGGTCCTGGGCCTGCCTAGAGATACCCTGCTTCTGACTCTCCCCTCGGCTTTTGGAGGCAACTCTATTTCCCAGCTAAGGAGAAAAATTCCAGCACCAAGGGAACAGCTATGTGGGAGGGATTCAAGAGGACATCACGATTTTTCAGCACAGTACTCTTTGATCTTTTTGGCTTGTGTGATATGCTACTATGATAAAAATTTAAGTAAAATAAAATGCTTCCTCTCAAGATGCAAACAGAAGACAACATAAGTGAAAAGCTGGACCAAGCCAGGCAGTGGCACATACCCATAATCCCAGCACTCAGCAAGCTGAAGAGGCAGGCGGATTGCATGTTCAGGCACAGTGAGACACTGTTTCAAATAAATAAGTAGATACATAAAAAATGGCAGGCCAGCTCTGCTGCTTTTTGTAATTATAGTAAAATATACATAACAAAATTTACGATGGTAACCACTAAGTGTAAAGTGGCATTAAGTACACTCACATTGTTGTGTAACCATCACCATTATCTATCACCCAGAATTCTTTTTGTATTGCAAAACTAAAACTCTGCCCATTAAACAATAACTCCCTGTATTTTTCTCTCCCCAGTCCTTGGCAACCATCATTCTGTTTTAAATCTCCATGAATTTGACTATCCTAAGTTATTTCATATAAATGGAATCTTACAGTATTTGGCCCTTTGTGTCTAGATTATTTCACTTAACATGTGCTAAGTAGCATGCGTCAGATTTTCCTCCCTTTTTAAAATTGAGTAATATTCCTTTTTATTCATTTTGAATATTAATATTCCTTTTAGCTATTATGAATAATGCTTCTATGAACATGGGTATACAAGCAGATTAGCCCGTAAAAGTACATTTTCAGGAGATACCTTTTACTTTAGTTCAAAAATTAGTGAACAAAGAGAGGACAGGCACTGTGGTCTGAACATTTGTGTCCCCTAAAATTCACATGTCAGCTCCTAATCCCTAATCTGATGGATGCATTAGGAGGTGAGCACTCTCATGAAATGGGATTAGTGCTTTTATAAAATAGGCTCAAGGAAGTTTGCCTCTTCTACCACTTGAAGACACAGTGACAAGTTTCCAATGATGAGCCAGAAAGCAGGCCTTTGCCAGATACTAGATCTGCCTGGAGCTCAGACTTCCCCACTTCTTGGACTGTGAGAAATATGTTTCTGTTGCTTATAAGCCACCAGCCTCTGGTATTTTGTTACAGCAGTAGAACAGACTAGGATTCCAGGGCACTGGGGAAATGACTCATCACTCCCTCATCCGTGGCCATCAGATAGCTCCACCTTCCACATTCTTTGGGTCCTCTCTGAAGCAGGGATTGTCATCCTCGTTTCATAGCTACAAAAGTGAGGCTCAGAGAAGTTAAATAAATTGTCCAAAGTAATACAACTAGAAAGGGACTGAGATTCGACCCGGGTCTGAGTCTGCAATTCAAGACCTGCCTTCTGCCTCCTAAAAGTGCTATCTGAATTGGAAATGACGTGCACATAGATGAGAGAATATAAGAGGCTGAACCTCTGTCTTTGCCAAGGGTCCCAGAGATGAAGCCTGACTCTCAGACCAGAACGCTCTTAACAACTCAGAATGACGCAGAAAGGGAGGGAAAATCCTCAAAGTCTGTAAGGAAATGCGAAGGAGCCGAGGGGAACAGTATGCCAGGAAGTGCTTCAGGGCTGGTGAGTGGTAGCAAAATGGCAGCAAAACTATAATGTGGGGGGACTCAAGGAACTGCTCAGAAAAAATCATCAGGTAGGACTTAAGGGAAGGTTTGCTCTGAGCCAGTGTGGGCCCCAGCAAGGGTCCTGGGGAAGTGTAGGCTGCGACAGAGGACACACAGCTGGCCTGGCACCTCTAAAAGAAAAGGGTACCAAGAGTTCTGGGCATGAGAAGCATTAGCCACAGAGTAGAAACCAAAATTAAACAGCGGCAAGATCTTACCAAGGTTAGAAACAAGGTTTTCATTCAGAGAATGAGTAGATCCCACTGTGAAGCATTGAGGAAAGAGTAGTTTTTCTTTGAAAATATTAGGGCTGCCTGTTGCTGGCACCAGAAAGGTCAAGATGATGTTAATAATCATCAGAGAGGGCTCTAAGACTATGTGTGGTGTGGCTTCCCTACGGCACAGCTGGCTATGGGACAGAAGGTGCAGCCGCAGGGCCCCAGGATGAACCATGAGAATGAACACAAGAACCTGGGATTGTCACAGCACCACACTCACTTTGAGGGTCTGACCACGACGTCGGAGAAGACCCACTGTGCCAGGACAAGTTCTCTCCAGCCATTCCTCTGGCCCGGGTCTATTATTTGGATTGTTTTTGAGGGGACAAGAGCGCAGGGTTGGGGGAAACACTCTAATATGTAGTCTTATGGGATCTTTGTGGAGTTTCTCTCTGAGACAGACCTGGGCTAGGACATGACCTGACACTCAGGGTGTATTGAAACTCCCCAAGCTGTTCAAACCAGACCTGGCTGGAGCTTGCAGTCCCCCAGCTCTAGGGATCAGCTCCAAGGCCGAGCTGGGGGGGTACAGTCCCTGGATATATCCTTTGAAACATTTTGCTGAAACTTCTCAATCCAAAGTGATGCTTCTGCTGCCAGGAAAAGAGTGTCAGGGGAGGACCCTGATGAAGGTTGTGGCTTCCTCCATGTGTCATTACCGTCACCATCCCTGACTCCAAACACTCAGAAGCAGGCTTTCCATGTTCCTGAATTTGGCACCACAACCCTGACCCAGGGTCCAGTCCCGGACTTACTTGGAGTTGGCCTCCCTCAGGGCCCTCAAGGGCCCCTGATCTGTGCTCGGTCCCTAAGGAAGGGGTCTCTTGTGACCTGGGGGGCTCAAGTTTGGGAAACAGAGGGGAATGAGTAGGAAGGCACAGGGCACACTGGGGAGTAAAGCAGTATTGTGGAGAAAAGGGCTAGGCAGTTAGTCAAGCTCCTGTTTGGAGTAATGACTGCACCAGGGTGCCTGGAAGAGGCGGGGAAGAGAAGTAAGAGATGCCTGTGAAGGTGCTTGCTGTTTGCTGAGCCCTTGAGCCTAGCCGAGGGCTGTGTCACCCTGAGGATGGGGACTCTCTCTTACTCACACAGAGATGTGACGCGTACACATAGACAGCTCTGAGCTTCCCCCCGAGGGGACTCTCAGTTCATCATTGGTAGGAATGTGAGACAATTGGTGAGAGTGAGTTTATCCCCTTTTTCTCAAAAACACTATGATTATACACAATGAAGTAAAACAGCCTGAGCTTGGTATCAGCTCTGACCCAGCAAAACCACGTCCACAGTGGGTAATGGGGGAGGACGTTATACAGTTACAGGGCTCATTCACCCATCGGGAAAGTACTGCCTGGTGTTGGCCCCAAGACTGGGCGTCAAGTCTTTGCCTGCATCCAGATTCCAAAATGGCAGGCAGACACCCTGCAAGGTCCCAGTCAAGGTAGCCTGCCCACACCACCCCCTTCCCACCCCTATGCATAAGAATCCCTTGTTTCCATTAACCAGCCATCTCCCAGGGCCCAGGGGATAATACCCTCCTGGTGGCCGCTCTGCAGGGATGACATATAAGAACCATCCAAAGTGCAAGGGGATTGACCCTGCTCCCAGTGAGCTTCGGCTTAATAGGAACAGCTGGTCAGTGAAGTGTTTGCTAGCAATTTAACAAGGCTCAAGCAGCAAGAGGCATCTGCCGATAAATCAAAAGGGAGCGCCAAGCTAAATGAGGTTTAATTTAAATTCCAATCTCGAGCTGAGAGAAGAGCTTCATTGTGCCTCCCAGTTGTATTAGGACCAGCAAGACCTGGACCAGTGTAACATTGCCCCTCTGGTCTCCTACCAGGCGGAAATGCTCACCACTCCCTCAGAATGAGCTCTAAAACCCAGCCAAACCCGGGAGAGGAAGATAGAGGAAGAAACCAAAGAGATGAGGTGTCACTTTTTTTCTCATAAATAAAACCAAACACAAAACTCTTCACTCCATTTGCAAGGCGTGAAACTCATCAGGGCCTTACATGCATCCCCAGTGGTTGCCCCGCCTGCAGAGGGCAGGAGCCCCAGTACAGGAGCACAAATGAGCCTAACAAGGGGGAGGACTTGTTCTATGGAAATGTCACGCGTCAGAGCTGTGGTGACACCCAGGGAAAACAAGAGCTGCTTCTTTCACATTGTTTCCTCACACAAAGAGCTGGACAGACTTCACAGCCCGCACACAAGCTGGGGGCTTAAAGTCAGCCCTCCTCCTGGGGCCGTGAGCCGTCCAGCAGCCCTGCATTTCCGGATGAGATGCCCAATCCTGAGTGGGCTGGACCCCCTCCCCACGCCTCCCATTTCACAGTGAAGTTGGGGCCCACATCAGGCCATGAGCAGGCTTAATGGTTCCTCAGTGCACGGGCATGTCCAGTGAAAGGCAGCACAGGAGCCTGAGCCTCTGGTCACTGCAGAGGTGTCCTTCCAAAGGCCTGTCCTGTGTTCCCTTCCCCCAGGTTTCATTTCATGGGCCCGGTGGTGGCTCCCACATGGGCAGGATCTCCAAGGCAGAGTGCCAGCTCAGGTCCCAGGATAAGCAGAGCAAGTGTCACGGAAGGCTCCCGTGGAGGATAGCAACTGCTCTACCAGCTGATGCCAAAAGTATGGCGTAAGGGTCACCTGCATCCAATAGAGCACCACTATCCCCCCCACTTCCCATGATAAATTCTTCCTCTTCTTCAGCTACACTCCTCTCAGTTACTCCCTCCTACTTTGTCCTTCTTCCAAGTCTCCGCTGAAACCAGCACCCATTCATCAAGAACAAGACCCACCAATGTAACCTCGCATGCTTTTGGAGATTTCCAGGCTGTCAGGCAAGGCCAATATCGAACACATGAGTGTATCTTTTAGCAATTGTGTCCAACTGCTGGTAAAAACAAAGTGAAAACCGAAGTTTATTTTTCTCTCGTCTGAAAGTTGACAGGTGGCAGTCCTGAGCTGGCATGGCCTGGGCATCAAGGTGCCTTTGACACTTGGCTTCTAAGTCTTTAACTTTTGGCTCTTTTCATGAAGGTCACTTCATAAATGAAGATTGATATTGGGACACCAGCTATCATATCCAGGTTCTAGGGAGGAGGCAGAAGAAAGAGGGACAGGCAAACAACCACAGCAAAATGCGCTTAATAGTGATCTAGCCTTTGAAAAGCTTTTGTCTATCTGTTAAGAAGTCCTACCCAATAACTTCTTCACATAAGTCTTTGCTGAAGCCTGGTCACATGGCCCACCTAGCCACCGAGGAAGATGGAAAATATATTCTATTGTCTGGATGTATGCCACCTCTTACAATAAACAGGGACTCATCTATAAAGGAACAGGAGAAGGGGTTTGGTGGCAGCATCTGCTTTTCATTATACCATTCAATGAGTCCTCCTAAGAGAATCTGACTTTGAGACAGTGACATCCAAACTGGGTGACTAGACAATCCAAAGGGTTCTGTCTGAGCAGCAGCTTCAAATGGTATTATGACTGTGCCAGCTGGTGTAGGTCTATAGTTCTGTCATAAGATTCAGTCCTAATTGCAGAGGACATCAATGGCTTAGATAAAGATTTCCTAGAAGACTGGAAGATAGAATCTTTGCCTCAAGGAGGAGGGACACATAGGAAAAAAGCAAACAAACCACAAGGAGACAGCATTTGCTGGAGCCCTGAGGGGAAAGGTTTACAGCAGCTGATGGGTACATAGAGTGATTTGCACTGTATTCTGACCCCAGGAATTAGGCCTGGACCCTGGACTCTCAAGGACAGTCCTGACATCTAGGGGGCTTATACACACATGGATATTATGCCAGTTAATCTTATGTATCAACTTGACTAGATTAAGAGACTACTAGGGAGGTGACTGAATCATTGAGGCACTACACTCGTCAGTGGGTTGACCCACTGCTGTTCATAGCTGAATGTGCTGTTAGGAGGTGGGCCCCTATTGTCATGGGGAGCATGCCTTTGGAAGGTAAATTTCTTGCTGGCACTCTTCCCCTATACTTTGCTTCCTGACTGCTATGAAGTTTGCAGCTTTGCTCTACCATGCCCAACATCCATGATGTGCTGGAGCCAGCTACGATGGAGCTGGCTGGCCATGGACTAACACCTCTGAAGATGGGAGCCAAATAAACACTTCTTTTAAGTTGTAGGTTTCGGGTATTTGGTCCTAGGAATGGGAATGATGATGAATACAGGTACCAGAACAGATGTATTAGTGATTGTGTCATCAGTGTGACAAAACACCTGAGAAACAAATTAAATGGAGGAAAGGGGACAAGATATATTCTTTGAGGGCACACGCCCAAGAACCTACTTTCACCAACTAGGCCCCATCTCCTATGTTTCCACCACCTCCCAATAGCCTATTAAATTATGAATCCATCAGAGGACTAACCCACTGATAAGGTCAGAGCCCTCATGGTCCCATCACCAAAGGCCCCACCTCTGAACACTGCTGCTTTGGCAACCAAGCCTGTGACCCATGAACTTCACGGAGACATTTTAGATCTAAACCAGAATAAGAGTTAAATCACATTCCCTTTTGCACATACTATGTCTATGCTTGCACACATTATGTCTAAACGTGTGCTGATTGGTCAACTATTAGCTGCAAAGTTCTGTACTGTTGGTTTTTAGTGAAGTTCTACAGAGCAGGAGCTGACTGCAGCAGGGTTAGATTCTTAGCCACCTGGAAAAGTCTCAGCTTCTCTCACGTAGATATTTTGGGTCTGACAGTATTTGTTTGAATGACTCTCAAGAGGCTGTTTGAGGAACTGGGTAAATTTGATGGACCAAAGTAAGAGAGACAGGAGAGGGGCTGTGCTGTAGTTCCAGGCCCACACCTGAGCCAAGAATCCTGCAGGTTTATATGAAAAGAGAGAAATTTTTCCCATTCAGTTTTTTGTTTTATTTTGTCTTTTACTTGATGTTTTGAAATAACATTAGGCTTGCAAGATGTTGTGGACTTATTATTGTGGTCAACATGAGCAGGAAGACCCAGCTGGACTGAGTTAGTGTGTTTCTGGGCATAGAGGATCCACCTGAGGATTGTTGCCGACACAACATACAGGAGAACGGGAGCAGAAGATGGGTGCCGGCTGTTTCCCAGGAGAAGCTCTGTTGTGGTTGGTTCTCCTGAAGGGAACTCGGCTGTTCCAGCCACAGAAGGAGCTCAGGGGCCTTGCTGTCGTTGGTGATGGATGCTGTTTGCTTCAGAGGAGCTCTGTTCTTCCTCTCCACAGTGAGTGTCATATCCTGGCTCCAGTATAGATTTCTTCAACTTTTTAGTGCAGACATGGATGTACATGGGACATTGCTGTGGGCTCCCACTTTTGATTGGATCTTTCAGGTCTCCATTGCATAGGTAGATGTTCTGTACTCTTCCTGCATTTGGCTTGTGTGTGTGAATGTTGTAATGTGTAAATGTCCTGTATTAAATCTGCTCTCTTGCAAACCTTTGACTCTAGAAAGTAACTAATACAGAAACTGGTACCAGAGAAGTGGGGTCCTTGCTGTGATATTGCCTGCTCATGTGGCTTAGGAGCCTTTGGAATTAATTTGGAAAGGTTTTGAGAGACCAGCCAAAGAGGCAGCCCTGGAATGCTCTAAACTTATTATATTGGAGACTCTGGTCAGAGAATGGAAAACCAGGGTAACTGGTGGAAATGCTGCCTGTTAGGATGAGGCTTGGGAGGCCTCTGTTGAGAAAGACTGCATTGGCTGCTGGATCCCAGGCGGTATATGTGTGCTTTCGAGAGGTTGGTCTGCATTTCGCTTGTGTTTGGAGATATTGCCTGGGTGGAAAAAAAAATTTTTGGTGCAGTCTGGTGTTAGGAGGGCAGCGTAGTTACTGTTGAGGGCTTTTAGCCAGATCCATGTTGGAAATTGAGAGCAGAGAGCCAGCAGGGTGACCTGGAGCATTTGGCCAAAGCTGTAGATTACAAGGATAAACAGAGGAGAACGTGGTTGTGGAGAAATAGGACAATGGAAAAATGACCCGAGGCCTTTTGTCAGAAGGTAAGAGTGCATTTGGAGCACAGAAGGTCCTTGGTGTTATCTCTTAGTGTTGCTTTGCTCTGTTGTTAAAGTTAATGGAAACCAAAGGAGTGTTAAAATTTGAAGCCATATTTTTAATGTGAATGCACTGCATTGGTATACTGTACTTTGTAAACTATTTTTTTAGAACAAGGAAGAGAGACAGAAGAGTTGTTGTACATTTGTATGTATAATTGTTTTGGACACCTGTTTGTAATCAGTGTTGAGAATGCTTTGAATATTTGTTGGTGTGGGAATGAGTATAATAAGAATTGTATTGTTGATGTAAATCTGAAAGACTAAGATATGGTAACTCTATGAATCTGCCACTGGACACTATGGTTTAAAAAAATGTGCTTGGTTATCAAGTTGACCAGGGGTGGATTGTTGTGGAATTATTATTGTGGTCAACTTGAACAGAAACACCCAGCTGGACTGAGTTGGTGGGTTCTGGGCGTAGAGGAGCCACCTGAGGATTGTTGCAGACGCAACATAAAGGAAAACAGGAGCAGAAGACAGGGGCCAGCTGTGTCCCAGGAGAAGCTCTGCTGTGGCTGGTTCTCTTGAAGGGAACTCTTCTGTTCTCATCACAGGAGAAGCTTGGGGCCTTGCTGTCATCAGGGATGGCTGCTGTTTGCTTTGGGGGAGCTCTGGTCTTCATCTCCGCTGTGAGTGTCATACTCTGGTTTCAGTGTAGATTTCTTCAGCCTTTTAGTGTAGACATGGATGTACATGGGACGTTGTCGTAGGCTCCCAGCCCTTGATTGGATCTTTCAGGCCTGCAGTGCGTAGATAGACATTCTGCACTCTTCCTGCATTTGGCTTGTGTATGTGAATGTTGTAATGTGTAAATGTCCTGTATTAAATCTGCTCTCTTGCAAACCATTAACTTACAAAAATAGGAGAGAAATTCCCATGTACCCTTTATCCAAGTTTCCCAAATTATATTTTACAAAACCATAGATCATTCTGAAAATGAGAAAACTGCCACTGGTACAATATCATTACCTAAACTACAGACCCTATTCAGATTTTACTATTTTGGCACATGGATGTATTTGGTAAATACCATCACAAAATTGTCCTGTCATCACAACAAAAATCCCTTTTACAGTCTTTCTACCATCTCTACCCTGGTATTCACTGATTGTTCTTCATTAACTATAATTTTGTCTTTTTTAGATGTAATATAAACTAAGTCATACAATATGTAACCCTTTTAGATTTTTTTTCATTCAGCAAAATGCCTCTAATATCCATTAAAGTTGTTGTACTTGTCAGTGGCTTGTTCCCTTTCATTGCTGAGTAGTATTCCAAGGTATGGCTGTGCCATGATTTATTTAACCATTTGCCACTGAAGAACGTATGAGTTGTTTCCAGTTTTTGTCTACTATGAATAAAGCTGAAATAGATATTTGAACACTGCTATAAACATCTGTGATAGGTATTTGTATGAACATAAGCTTCACTTATCTAGGATAAATACCCAGGAGTATAACTGCTGGGTCTAATAGTTAAGTATATTTATAACTTTATAAGAAACTGCCAGACAGTTTTCCAGAGTGACCACACCATTTTACATTCCACCAGCAAGGTGCAGGTCCAGCTGCTTCACATCCTTGCTACCAGTCGGTTTGGTTGATGTTCTTTTATTTTAGTCATTATGGTGGATGTGTAGTACATCTCACCATGGTTTTAAAGTGTATTTCTCTAACAGCTAATGATGTTGAACATGATTCCATGTTTATTTACCATTCATATATTCTATTTGATGAACTGTCATTCAAATCCTTTGTCCATTTTCATGACCGCATTAGTTTTCCTACTGTATAAATTAAGAGTTCTTTGTATTCTTTGCATAAAAATTCTTTGTCAGATATAAAGTTTATAAATATTTTCTCCTAGTCCATGGCTTGTCTTCTTATTTTATTAACAGTATCTTTCCCATAGCACAAGTTTTTCATTTTGATGAAATCTGATTTAACAGTTTTCTTTTATGGATTGTTCTTTAAGAGTCGTATCTAAAGAAATCTTCACTTAACCCTAGGTCACAAAGATTAGTTTTAAGTTTTTACATTTAGATCTATGAGCCATTCTGAGTTAATTTTTACATAAGGTGTGAGTTTTAGGTTGAGGTTTTACTTTGTTTTTTGCTGATGGATGCCCAGTTTTCCAATAACATTTGTTGAAAAACTATCCTTTCTCTTCAAATCACCTTTGTGCCTCTATATTAAAAAAGTCAGTAGGCTACATATGTGTGGATTTATGTTGGACTCCATTCCATTCCATCAGCCCGTGTGACTCTCACCCTGTTATTGTGGCCACAGGGGAAGTCTTAATGTTTGATGATATTAAGGACCAAGGTGCCAACTTCAACTTCATTTTTCTTTTTCAAAATTGTTTCATGTGTTCTAGCTCTACCCTATTTACATATAAATTTTAGAAGCAATTTTTCTATATCTACAAAAAAAATTCTGTTGATTTCCACGGGAATTGCATTAAAGTTAGAGCACTTTGTGAGGAAAACGATATCTTGATTGTATTGAGCCTGCCATTCCCTGGATGGAGGATGTTCTCCTTTATTCAGGTCTATTTTGATTCCTTTCATTAGTATTTTGTAATTTTCAGTATATAGATCCTGTATCCTAAGTAATGTTGAGCTATTGTAAGTGGCACATTATTTTTAAGTTTGGTTTCTAGTTGTTTATTGCTATTATGCATAAGTAAATAAGATTGGTTTTTGTGTTGACCTTGTATTCTGTATCTTATTAGTTCTAGGAGCTCTTGTGTAAACTGTGGGATTTTATACATTCACAATTATGTCATCTTCAAAAAAGGAAAATGTTTTATTGGTTGTGGGGTATCATCATTTTCATATATTGCTAGATTCAATTTGGTAGCACTTTATTGAGAATTTTACATCTATGGTTATGTTAGAGTACTAATCTACAGTTTCTTTCTCTGTCTTTATCTGGATTTGGTATCAGGTAATGTTCACTTCAACTAAATGATGAAATGTTCCCTTTTCTTCTTTCTGTAAGAGATTATGCAAAGCTGATGTTATTTCTTCCTTAAGTGGTTGGTAGAAATAGCCAGTAAAACTACCTGTCCTGTTCAGAAAAGGTTTAACTATGAACTATATTTCTGTAATAATTATAGGACTATTCAGATTACCTGTTTTATCTGGGTGAATTTTAGTAGCTTGTGGTTTTTGAGAAATTGATCCATTTCATCAAAGTCGTCAATTTTGTGTGTGTGTAGAGTTGTTTTTAATTTTCCCTTGTCTTTTATATATATGCAACCTGTAATAACCTTTTCTTCATTTTTGATATTAGTAACTCTTATCTTCTATCACTTCTCTTCATCAGTCTAGCTACAAATTATTTTTATTGATGTTCTCTGTTGTTTTGTTTTAAATTTTATCAACTTCTCCTTGTATTATTTATTTAATCTGCTTACTTTAACTCTCTCTCCCCTCCCCCTCTCTCCTTTCTCTCTCCTTTTTTCTAGCATCTTGAAATGAAAGCATAGAATTTTTTGAGTCCTTTCTTTTTGTCCAATGTAAGCACTTAAGTACAAAATTTCTTCTAAGCATCTAAGATTTTGTTGTGTTTTATTTTTATTTCATTCAGTTCAATATATTTAAAATATCTTGTGATACTTAGTCTTTAATGTATAGTTCATTTAGAAGTATGTTATTCTATGTGTTTCAAGATCTTCCTGGGCTGCTTGTTGTTGTTGTTTTTGTTTTGGTTTGTTTTTGCTATTTATTTAATACGCAAATGTTTTATGATCCAAGATATGATCTGTCTTGGTGAGTATCCCACGTGCATTTGAAAAGAATGTGTATCCTGTCATAATTGGGTAGATGCTTCTACAACTGTTAGTTGAAACAGGTTGGATATGTGTTGTTGAAATTTTCCATGTCCTTGTTGACAGCCTGTCTGTAGTTCTCTCGGTTACTTAAAGAACAGGGTTGAAGTTTCTATGTGTGTTTTCTTCTTTCAGTTGAGTCCGTTTTTGCCTCAGATGTTTGAAACTCTGTTGTGTGATATATACATATTTAGACAAGGTAGGTCTTCAAGTTGATTTGACCTCATACCATTAAGTAACGTCCTTTTTTCCACCTGGTGATTTCCTATACACACAAGTCTACATTGCTTGATATAAATATATCCTAGCCAATGAGGTTTATCTGAGGTGTAATTTAGCTAATTGAAAACTTTTCCCAATACCACACTGACTTAAAATAAATATTCTCTTTATCAGTTTTGCACAGAATATTTTTTCATAATTTTACATTTAAGCAACCTATATCACTGTATTAGAATGAGTTTCTTATAGACAGCGTACTGTTAGGTCATGTTTTTAAATCATTTCTGTCACTCTGTATATTTTATTTGTGGTGTTTAGGCTTAATGTAGTTGTTGCTTTTTTTAAATTTAGATCTTCTGTCTTATTGTTTTCAGCTTATTTCCTCCCTTCTGCTCCACCTCTTCCTCCTGGCCTCCATGGTTTCCAGTGACTCACTTAGCAACTTCTGTTCCAGCTGGCACAGTCATAACGGCCTATGAGATGCTACTAGTCACCCAGTCTGGGTGTTCCATCTCTTGTCACTGTCCCACAAATCCTTGGAACTCATTTCTTAAAATCTGTTTTCTTATAGCCAGGCCTGGTGGCTCATGCCTATAATCCAAGCACTTGGGAACATGTGGACCTCTCGGGTCCGGGAGAAAACAAGAGCCAGGACAGCGAGGCACAGGGGGCCAAAGAGGAGAGACTCTCAGGAACTTGTTTATTTTTCAGCGTGCTTATATAGGGCACAGTCTGTGCAGAGTGCATGCAGAACATAATCAGTAAGTCCAGGGAGGAACACAGCAAGACCTTGAGCTAGAAACGATTAACAATGCATTCAACAGTCAGGGTATTATCTGGCCAGCAGAACACTCTAAACTGTCCGTGGGAATCACAAGACCTCTTCAAGGAGCTTGGTGTTCCGGACAGTGTCCCATCTCACAGGCTCCCTGGGGTTACTTTGAACCCTGTGGCTGCGAGCTTTCTCAGCTGCCTCAGGATTTCCTGAGAAACAGGGACCACGTCCTTGACACGGCTCTGAGAGTATCCCATGGGAACACTTGCCTCTAATCCAAGCACTTCATTTAAAAACTAGAATTTGTTTTCCATCTTTCAGAAATTGAGTAATTTCTATTGCTTTGTCCTCAAGTTTACTAATTATTGACTTCGTCATCTCTATCGTGGTATTAAACTCATCCTATGAGTTTGAAGAATGTGATTACAGTGGTACCCAGGTCATGGACTTCATTTGTTCCACATTTCTGGGTAAGACGGCTGCGTTCGTGTCGCTGCACGCGTTCATCACCCGACGCGGAGTTCGTGAACGGAAGCAAAATTTTGCCGAAAGCTTCTGTTTGCAAGCTGAATTGTGCACAAACAGAAGGGTTGGTGAACCAGGGCATTACTGTACATATTTTATTTTTCAGTTCTACAATTTCCATTTAGATGTTTTTTGCATCTTCCTCCTTTTTACTCAGAGTTTGTAATTTTCAGTGTTTCGAGAGTATTTGTAATCCATGCTTAGAGTACTTTCATGACAGCTAATTTAAAATCCTTGTAAGATCACTCTACTATCTGCATTATCTCAGTTGGCACTTTTTTATTTTATTTTTCTCATTTGCATTTGGATTATCCTGGTTCTCTACATAAAGTTACTTTGGGCGTTTTGAGCATTAGATCCTGAGACCGTGATGTCTATTCAAATATCTACTTCGGCAAGCAGTCAATCTTTTGGATTCAGCGCACCCACCCTGGCCCACTTTCGTAAGCTTGTAGTTTAAGTTTTTATTTTGTTTCAAGCCTTGTAGTGCTATTCTCCTTTGCCTCTTTATATACCACCCAGAAGTCAGTCGGGTGTTATTTTGGCTGTTAACCCTGTGGCTCTTGATATTGAGCATTTTTGCTCTCAGGTCATTTCTGGGTCTGTCTGTAACTTCACAAGCAGATTTTGAAAACTCCTTTCCACATAGAGAGCTCTAAAATTCCCACCTGCTTCCTTCAGCTCCCTCTTTTCTATGATCCCCCCGAGAGAGGCCGGGTCTTGCCTCTTTGCTCTCCTTCCTCAGTGCACTGTGGTGAAGGTGGGTCAGTAGGACTCCTTCCCACGGTCTCTACAGGTGCCATGAGAGTGGCTGGGGAGCGGAGCTGCCTCTTGGCTGATGTTCACTTAGTGCAAGTGGGGTGAGTGGACAGAGCTCCACCCCACAGCAGTACGTGCAGGTGAGGAGGCGCAGGAATCAGCCCTGAACAGCTTCCTTACCTTTGCCAGATAAGGTAAGAATATTCAGAAAGAGTTCTGTCCTACAGAACCACCCTTCTCCAGAACCTTCAGCTAGAGAAAAGCAGCTTTTCTTGGATTTTTCTTGTGTGTGTGTGTGTGTGTGTGTGTGTGTGTGTGTGTGTCTTTGTGCATTAACTTACTTTTCATTGTCCTGAAAAAAATACCTGAGGTAACCAACTTAAAAGGAGAAGGGTTATTTTAGGTCACAGTTTCAAAGGCTTCAGACCCTGGTCACTTGGCCCTTTTCCTTTGGGCCTCCGGTGACACAGGACATAATGGTGGGTACACACAGGAGAGGAGATGTATTGGCCTCATGGTGACCAGAAAGCAAAGAGAACAGGAAGAGGCTTCAAGAGCACACCCTCGTGACCTACCTTCCTCTCATAGGCCTGTATCTTGAGGATTCCACCACCTCCCAGCAGTGCCGCAGGCTGAAGGCTGGGCCCTCAACATACGGATCTTTGAGGGACATTCAAAATCCAAACTATGGCACTGAGCCACTTGGCATTTCCAGGTTCGAGGCTTCTGTAGTGCCCAGGCTAGGATATACAGAAGGCACGCGTATGTGTGTACACGTGTATGTGTGTGTGCACGCACACACACACACACATCTCTAACCATCCATCTTTTCTCTACCTTTTAGAGTTCTCTGATATTAAGGCCTTTAAGTATTTCATCCAGAGTTTGTAGTTGTAACTAGCAGGAGAAATAGGTGGAATGCATTTACTCCATTTTTTTCTGGAATCAAAAGCCCCAATTCCACTGGTTTTAATAGAAGGCGCTGCACTAGGGCATTAAGGTAACTTAACCTTTAAACAGGACTTCTCCACGGCAAGTCTTGACTGATAGAGCCTGGTCAGCAGCCTCCCTCTCACACCAGATACTTCTGGCATCTGCAGGTTACACTTTGGTGACAAGATGGCATCTGTTCTTACCATTCTACCAAATACAGATGAGGATCTCTAGGTTTTGTTTTTATTTTTTGTCACACAAGAGGGAAATTAATTCTTATCGTCAGACAGCATTAAGGTACAGCACAGCATTTTGTAAGATTTGGGGAATTCGCGAGGCAAAGCAATAAACAACCCACAAAGTCTTCACTGTGCTCGGAGGAGGGTATATGAGAGAGGTGACAAGAAACATTTGCAACTTCTCACTTACAAATGGTGTGACTGGGAAGGGGCCGAGAAGCAACATGAAGCATTTTCCTTTGACAAGAGAGCTTTGGCTCTAGTTCATGTGTGCCACATCCAGACCTTCTCCAGAGAGGGGGAGTGAGGCAGCGTCACCGATTGAAGGCACGCTTTCCTACCCCTTGCTAAGCATGGCCGGTTTGGCTTTGAACTTGACTAGAAACTGGTTGCAGCAACTTGCTTCAGGCAGTAAGCAAAGCCAAACAAGCAAAAGCAGAAAACACGTAGGAAGAAGTGAATCCTTTCAGCACTCAGGTTGGGAAGGAAAGGTGAGAGGCGTGTGAGCAACTGCAGTCTGTCACCCAGGTCTGGTCCTCACCCCAGAGCCAGCCTCTGGGGCAGCCTGACAAAGGTGCCCCTGCAAGACAGTGCTGAGGATGCCACCTACTCTGAAAAGCAAAAAGCACCGGTCCCCTTCACTCAGCAAGTGCTGAGGGGAAAATGGTAGACAGAAACTGGGTGTCCTTGGCCTGCCGTCACAACAAAACCTAGTTCCTCTGCGCTCTCAGCGTCAGCAAGTGAATCTGCATTTCTGCTGTTTACATGTCTTAAAAGCCAACATTTGCAGTGTGTTTGTGGTGTGGAAAATGATCGTTCCACAGTTAGCATGGTGAGATTATTTCTCAGGCGAGGTGTTCCCTTTGAAACTGAACTGCCATTTATACAGTTCTGTTATTCGAGACGATGTGTTGCCTGACTGCTCAGGGAACAGAACGGGAGTAAACTGACAAACTTTTCTGGCAACACAAGAGGCAGCCTCAGCTCCTGGTGAGACAGAAAGCCGATCTGGGCGAGCACCAGTCGGGGAACACCCACCTGCTTCTTTCTACGTTGGGCTCCATGTTTTCCAGCCCCCAAAGGACTGTGTCACACACACGCCCCACACCCTTGTCTGCTCCCAAAGAGGCTTCCTTTTCCAGCCTCTGACAGCAAAAGGCGTTCGGGGTAGGAAGGCAGAAAAATGGCCTCCTCTTGAGCCAAATCCACATGGAAAGCAAAATCTGCACAAAGAAACGTGGGCCTGCTCTCTCTTTTCGTCATTCCAGGGGTCTTCACGCTTCTCCTATACATTCGGGATGCCTCACGATGCCGCTTTCCTTCCCTTTTCATTCTTCATTGTCTCAGAATGTTTCCCTGAGCAAGACAGTTGGATTTGCTATTGGGCTTAGAAGCACAGGTATGCTCAGCAGTGAAAGAAATGTGACTTAGGGTAGATAAGCCACAAAACGAATTTCCTGTGGGGTTTGGTGATCATACGCCTAGTGGGAAAGGCATTGACTTGGTATTAGAGGAATATTTACTAAAAATAAACCCCCAACCCAGTAGACATCAGTATAGTTTTACTGTTAATGTTTCCAGTGGCTCCTCCATGAAATCCAATCCATTCCTTCCAAGACTTAAAAATTCAGATATGTTTCCCATAGTGATGGCCACCCTCCAAGGGAAGCTGGGCCAACCCCATAGCCTTTTACATAAGCAGGACTGTGTCGCCTCTCCTTCTTGATATCATTATACAGTGCTGGGGTTTCCTCCAGCCACACACCCACCACACACAATGCAATAACTAAAGTGGAAGTTAGTCTTCCCCTCTGAACCATGTGCCCACACAAGGCTCATAAGAAGAGTTGTTTGATGTGTGGGTAGGTGGATGGATGCATGCATGGATAAATGGATGGATGAGGGGTTAGCGGTGGGTGGGTAGATGGATGGATGGGTGAATAAGTGGTTGGCTGGATGAATAGGTAGATGGGTAGGTGGATGAGGCAAAAAGGGAGCAATGATAGGCTGTCCTGGGCCTTTTGAGGTCTCGGTCTGTGGAGAAGTTTCTAGCTTGCTGTCTTCAGTGTCCTGTAGGAAAGCCCAGCTCCTCCCTGGCTTTCTCCCTGACTGACGGATGCAGAAGTAACAAGCAGGACTTGGAGCACTCTCGCCCACACTGACATCTGTGTGTCTGCTTTGGCTGACGCAAGAACATGGTCCCTCTCAAGAAAGGAAGATAGTAATAGGAAAAGGCATTCAGCCAAGCACCAAGACACACAGCTATTTGCTTTCAAGGCCAAGATCAACCAGCTACCACTGTCCTATTCTTTATTTCAAAACTGATTCATCAGAATAAAAAAGAAAAAGTCTGTTATTCCTGGCACTATAGTATCAGCCCCAATCAATCCCAGCAGAAATGAGAACACCAGTGTTAGAACAATGAGCCAGAGGACCTGCCCTTCCTACCAACTGGACAGACTCACGGTGGGCGGGAACTGGACTGGTCCGCAGGACCCGTTTCCAGGCCCCGAAGTTGAGGCCATTTGTTCTGGAAGCTCTAGGCAGCAGGACCCCTTAGAAGCAGTGCAGAGAAGGGGCAGACCCCAGGGCTCTGGGCAGCACCCATTCCACCCTGTGAGCTCACCAAGGAGTTCTGCAAGGATAAGACTAGCGCCGCCCCCAGACTTCTGACCAGGGTTCTCTCATTTCCACACCTCTTGTGCTTCTGGCTCTGAGCTGGCAGGCAGGGCAGGCTGGGGGTTAAACAACCAAGTCTAGCAGGGGCTCACGGGAGGTAACACATGTCTGTTTCTTTTTCCTTCCTCCTCTTTCCAACTGTTCTGCAGCTTCATGCTCTGTATTATGCTCCTAAACCCTTCCTTCTTCTCACTGTGTTGTGCCTGCTGGATTGTGGAGGCCGAGGAAAACCTCCCCTATTAATCTGCTCCTACTCACCCCCACTCCACCCTCCTGAGCACATCACAAGAGCCTGCCAGGAACCAGTTTTCTTCTCTGTCAAGCAAGCACCAGGCCAGATGCTGTGTATGCTTCCTTAATAGCCCTGGCGTTTCTTTTAAAGGGTGGCAAGTTATTTTCTTCTCGGCTCCTCAGAGCAGGGAGATATAAATGTAAATAAACTAATCACACTTACATAGAGCTTACAGTTCAGTATTTTGGTTTTACTAGCCACTTTTCAACTACTCAGTAGCTACCTGTGGAGAGTGGCTACTTTGTGAGATGGTGCAGAGAACATTTCCACCAACCGGAAAGCTCTCCTAGGCAGCACTGCCTCCATGGGGTGTGAGTCCCAGGGCTGAGTAGTGCCCTGACATGTGGAGATGGCAGACACAGTTCTAATGATTCTGAGCTAAGCTCTTGTGCCCAGAATGTCCTCTTTTATCTGAGATGACTTCAGAGTTAACTGTAAATCAGAAAGACCCCCCTCAAGTCTCCAAACATGAGCGCCATGAAGCAACTGTGTCCAGAACACAAGACTTTACCCAGTGACCATTTCCACAGCAAGCAACATGTTCTAGGAGTGAGAGGACTTGGGGAGGGCAGAGGAAACAGGCTAGGATGCTGCCCCGTGGAGAGCCAGCCAGGCTTGCCATCCAGGACACCCGTTTAAAGCAAGATACACATTGTGAGAATTTTTCTAGTCAGTGTGGGATGGAGAATCTCGGCTCTCTAACTTACCCAAGTAGTTGGGGAAAAATGGCCACCAGACTCACTACTTTAGGGAGCATCCAATCTCCATTTCACACTGCCATTCAACCTCAGTCCTTGTGGGGCATCACCCAAGTCCTTGAGTGCCCAATTTAGAGACCCAGAAAGCATGTACTTTCTGTGATCTCAGCTTGCAAGGCAGTCCCTGTACTAGACACCTCTTCCTGCCCTGGCCATCCTTCTACCCAGTCCCCTCTCTGGGCTCTGTTCTTATACAGTCCAGGAAGGGTTCAGCTGCCTGAGCTCTTACTTGCTTTTTGAATTCTTCTCTTGCTGGGCTTATGGACTGCAGGCCCTTCCGTTCTGGTTCTCCTCCTAACTGGGTAAACTCATCTCTTCTCACATGGAGACACCTCTGCCTCACGTATTCCTCAAAAGCTACATTTCCTGCCTCTCCACATAGAGTGTTTCTTCTCACTCTATTGATTTATGATGATTACTTTCTACATGCTGTCGCCAAATCTACTCACCATGTTGTACTGCATGATGGACTAGCCTCCGCAGATTGCATTATGGTACCCTGGCCCCTGGCCTCCAGCTGGGTTCAGCCATTGAGAAACATTGGCAGATCAGAGGGTGAGAGAAGAGAGCTTGGTGTATTTATGACCCACTCTGACTTACCTTACTAGGGTCTTGATGAGATTCTGGTGGGGCCTCGTTTTCCCTCAGTCCCTTTTGGTATCCATAGCAGGTGGATATGTCCTTTGTTTCTTTAGGCCTAGGGGCAGGATTGACTCCTCCTGTTGTCCAGGTGTGTTACCATCACGCCTCGGCAAATACTTCTTCAAACATTCTCCTGTTCACCCTTCTGCATGTGCTGTGTGTTTCTGTCAGGTCCCAAATGATGTCGTGCCCTTCTGCTTATGACTGCATTAGAAACTAATGGAGCACAGTGACCTGGCACAACAGCAGTCATATTCTTTATGGCTTAGACCAAAAATTTCCCCCAAAAGTCTCAGGTGTTTGCAAGGTGATTAGATTGTGGGGCACTATACTCATCAGTGGACTCATCCATTGAAGAATGTAGTAGCTGAATATGCTGTATAGCTCCTTTCCTCTCTCTCTCTCCTTCCTGGATGCTATGGGGTGAGCATCTTTCCTCCATCATCCCATTTCTGCCTTGGAGCACCCCCAACCATGAACTAAACTCTCTAAAACTCTGAGTCAAAATAAACCTCTCCTTTAAATTTCAGGTGTTGGGTATTTTATTCCAGTGAGGGAAAGATGACCAATACAGAAAAGTGGTACTAGGAGAAGTAGGGTCATTGCTGTGACTGTACATGATCATATGGTTCAGAAGCTTCTAAAACTGGTTTGAAGGAGGAATTTGGAAAGGTTTGTAGATGTCAGCTAGAGAACTCTTAGAATGCTGTAAGCTTGATGGGCAATTCAAGGTTGGAGCTCCAAAGACCAGAATTCTGATAGGAATATGGACAGCAATTGTGACAGTCATGAAGTTTCAGTGAGAAATGAAGACTATATTGGAAACTCGACTAGAGGCCATGTGTGTTTCATTTTGGCAAAGAATTAGTCTATATTTTGCTCATATTCTAAGACTTCATGTGAGCCTAAATTTAGAGGTGATAAGCTAACTAATCTGGCAGAGGAAAATTCAAGGTAGCTCAGTGTTCCAGCTGTGGTTTGGTTACTGCTGTCTGCTTTTAGCCAGATTTACAGTGAGAATCAGGAGCAAAAAACAGATCTTAAGGATGTAAAAATTGTGCAGCTTGGCCAGAAAGGAAGCACCTGTAAATTTGGGGCTAAGGAGAATGTGATTGCTGAAAAGATTAGAATTAAAAAGAAGCCAAGCCCTTTGCATCAGGGCAATAGCTGTCTTGAGGACATCTCAGGAAATGGCCAGACTTCATCTATTATGGGCTCAATATAAAGGGTAAACTCTTTTGAAAGGTTCTGCTTAGAGAAGAGGGTCCTAGAGTTCTCTACTCATTCAGATTACCTAAGGAAGTATTTCCCCAAGTTCAGCCATCTAGGCACTCAGAAGCTGCTACAGCCATGGCCCAAGGGGTTCTGACTACTGCTTAAGCTGGCAGTAGACCTTGACATCATCTACATAATGGTGGTTTTTCAGGCATGCAAAATGCAAGCATTATGGAATCAGGGATGCTTCCACCCAGATTTCAAAGAAGACCTGGGAAACCAAGCAAGGAGCCCCTGAGAAGGCAGTGTGGAAAGCTGTGAGAGTGATGCCAGAGGTTCAGTGGAGAACCCAGGAAGTTGGAGATGCCAGGAACATAGAACATCTGCTGCCAGGAACATCAGGAAGTAGAACCAGCCCATGAGATGTGAACTGCAACAAGTAAGGCCATAGGGATGGGGCTGCCCAAGTGTTTTAGAACTCACATCTCACCACAACCTGCCCTGGTTGCTTGACATGGAGCTATAGAATTTAACATTTTCCCTGCTGGGTTTGGTCATGCTTTTGGTCCAATTCTTTTCTGTTCTCTTGTCCTTCCATTTTGGAATGAAAATATTTGTGTGTTGGAAGTGCCATTGTGTGTTGGAAGTGTTTAAGTTTTTTATTTTTACAGAGGCACATAGCTTTTGAGACTCAGAGGAGACTTTGGATTTGGACTTTGCAGAAATGGTAGAACTGTTAAGATTTTGGCAACTCTTAGAGATGGACTATGCATTTTGCATAATGACATAGACACGAGTCTTTTGGGGCCCAGGAGTGGGATGTTATGGCTTAGACCTAAAATGTTCCCTTCAAATTTCATGTATTTTGGAAGGTGATTGGATCACAGGGGTGCTGTACTCAGCAGTGGATTCATCTATTGATGAGTTCAGCAGTTGAATGTGTTGTTAGGAGATGGGGCCTTGTTGGTCATTGGGGGTATGACCTGGAAGGAAGTGTTCTTGTCCCTAGATTCTCTTTTACTTCTCTCCACTTCCTGGATGCCCTAGGATAAGCAGCTTTCCTCTACCACGCCCTTCTACCATGCCATTTCTGCCTTCGACCTAGCTAACGATAGATTGAACTCACTAAAGCTGTGATCCACAATAAACCTCTCCTACTTTCAACTGTGGGTCTCTGGTATTTACCCCAGCAACAGGAAAGTGCTATACAGCTAGCTAGAGGCAGACGCAAGTCTTCCACCACCCTCGCTGCTTGAGGGCAAAACTTTGGCTTTTCTTGGAAGCCATTCTCCCTCCAGGGACCTGGAACAGTCAGCCAGCCTCTTCATTCCAGGCCCTAGATGTGGTCTCTTGCTGGGTTTTGTAAAGAAATTGTTGCTGGAGAAATAAATGACCATTTTATTATTCTCTTTATTCCAATTTGCCATTTATATAGGCATTTCCAGACTTCTGGATGTCATCATCTCATGCTTATAAGGAACTTCCATTCTAAAATTATACAATACATAGAAGAGATAGACTAGCAGAAAGACACTATGCTTTTCTTTTTTTGGTAGGGGTTGGGGGAAGTGCAGAGAAAGGAGAGAAAATAGAAAAGAAGAGAAAGATCAGCAGTGTTTAGTGGATGAAAATAGTGTGAGAGACAGCAAAGAACCTGATGGGATCTGTCCCTAAGAAGAAGGGATTTCTAAGCTCCACAAGTATTTATTTATTTTTGAACATGGAATCAGCCATTTTATGCAAGTGATAAAATCAAGGACAATTAGACAAAATTGAGCTTTAATTTTGGATTGGAAGTGTGATTCTTCCACTGAGAACTCCCTCCCACAGCATCTGAAATTACTAACTAGCTGCAGAAGGCACCCAGAGCCATCAGCCTAAGATAAGTGTGAGTTTATTGCTTGTCAAAAACGGAGACACTGATAAGATCCTGTGTTCCAGCCAGGGCATTAGAAAATCTGGATGAGCTGCAATGGAGGCAGCACCCTAGCAAGCATTTTTTTTTTTTTTTTTTTTTTTTTGGTGCCGGGGATGGAACTCAGGACCTTGTGCTTTCTAGGCCAGTACTCTACCACTGAGCTAAATCCCCAGCCCCTAGCAAGCATTTTTTACAGCATTTGTTTGTTTATAGGTGGCTCACCTCTGGAACTGAAGAAGCAAATGTGGCTTCAGCAACCCTAAGTATTTGGCTGCTGGTTGTGGTTCAAGAGCTAGACTTTCCTCAGTTCCATTCTCTAAAACGTGCTGAACTTCCTCTAACCTTTAAAACAATGCTACCAGCTCTTTTTCTATATTCATGTCCTAGGCCAATACCCACATAGATCCATAGTTAAAGTTCACATTCTTTTAGGCCAGACAGATGTGGGTTGGGGCCCTTCCTTACCTGGACAAGCACACACTCCCCTCAGAGCCTTGCAATTCACATTTTCTGACTACTTCCCAGGACAGCTCATGGGATTACGGCCTGACACAAAGCTGGAGTTCGAACATTGTTTGCCTTCGCTGTTATCTTTTCTTATCACCGAGACCAGCTAAGGCCTGGACATGCCCAAATAAAAATTCCTTAGTAACAAAGTGCTTAAATTGTCACAGGGCCTGTGACACCTCTGGCCTTTCCTCCTGGTGCTGCTGACGCTTTGCCCCTCCTCTTTAGGCCACTATTCAGTGGGAAGGCTGGGGTGCCTGGCCAGGCTGGGTGTTCTTACGTGAAACCTTTGTCCCTCAGGAACAAAATCTTAGCCGGTTGTGTCAAGAGCTGCCTGGAAGGTGAGATATTAGGCTTGCTTCCTCCCAGAGGATGAGAACCTTTGGCAGAGGCTACATAACAGCAAGAAAATGCACCGAGATGCACACCACGCCTCACAGCCCTCCCCTCTGTGCTCCTAGGTTCCTGTCTAGGCTCGCTGGGGATCGAACTCAGAGCCTCGCGCTTGCTTGGCAAGCATTCTAACCACTGAGCTAAATCCCCACCCTCCCGCTACCCTTTTGAAACTTGCCCCAACTCTCTCCTCCACAGCAGAACTGGGTTTTCTCTTTCCTGCAGTGGTAGGGAGAGGCAGAGGCTGCCATCAGGTGTCAGCAAGGAACAGGGACCTGGATGGAGAACAGGAACTGGAAAGAGGGAAAGTAAAGCAAGGTGAGAGGTGGGCTCTCACCCTCTCTCGCTTCCTGGAGTCAGCCCTTAGAGCAGCAATAAGGGCACAGCTCCTGCCCTGGGGGCTCACAAGGGAGAAAGCAGAGGGGCAACAATGGAGGAGGGAAGAGTGGCTACTGCCAGAGGACAGTAGAGGCTTTCTGGAGAAGGAAGGATCTAGACTAGCTTTTAGGGGTTCAGAGGAGGAATGAGGGGTCAGCCAGGTGGACAGATAGTGCAGAACCGCCTCAGTGTGGTGTGCATGCACTTCAGGGAGCCATCTGCTCAAGCAGGCCAGAGCTGCACACCCCAGGAAAGGGGGGTGGGGGGGGCAGGCCCCAGTTGTGGATTTTGCCAGGCAGGCAGTGGGCTGGCCCTGGAGATGTTGAGCCGGCTGAACGCCATGGAGCTTTAGGGTTAGGGTTAAGGTTAGGGTTAGGGAGCCTTTTGGATCACCGAGGCTGCCTTTGTCCTGGCAAGGTCCAACGGGGAATCAGCGGGTCTTGGATGGTCATGTGCTGGGCCGCTAAATTTCTGCTTTGGCGAGTCAGTAGATTCCAAGCAACATTATTTGTTCCCATCTTTGTTTAGCAATTGCAGCCAAACAGACTGGTCCTCCACGTGTTCTGAGGCTGCATTTTTATTTTATTACGTGTAATCGAAGTGGCACATGTAAGTAGGTTTAAAAGTCAAACGTGACGATTTGGCGTATAATAGGTGTGGTGGTCCCTGTCCCATTTGTCTCCTTCCCAGTTCTCCTTCCTTGACAGTAACATCGTCTTCTGGTATTTACTTCTGTATCTGGAGGCAGCACACTTAGGATGTGCTGTCCATTTCTCTCCCAGTACTAGGTTTGTTGAGGAAGCCCCTGTCATCTCCTGTGTGTAGACGCATAATAAACAGCTGCACTCGTCTCCACTTTCTCGGCAGACTTGTCGCTGCTTCAGAAGCCTAAGCTGGTGGTTAGTGTGGCGTTTGCAGCACAGCTGAGCCTCCTCAAGTGCTAGAAAAACCCTTTCATCTTCGGTGCTTTCTTCTTTTTGGAGTTAATACTGTAACAGCAGGTTCCACGGAACTATCACTGATTCCTTCCCAGCCTCTCCAGCTGAGCCCCAAGCTTCCTCTCCACACGCTTAGCACGGCCAGCCTTCTGTTCTTAGCCTGGGGAGCCCCTTTGCTTCACAGACATTTTGGGGTACATTTGGGGATCCTGCTTTCTCAGGTATGAGGGACTTTATGTAACTTTTTAAAAAGTAGAATAATGTGAGCTATCCTTTTAATGACATGGGAGATTACTCGAACCCACCTGCACACTTTGGCTTTCTGAGGGTGTAAAATTTCCTCCCATCCTCGGTTTCAAATTTGCTTTGGCCTCTATTTTGCCGGTCTGATTTATACAAAGGCAGTCAGGAAGAGACAGCTGGTATTCCTTCCAGGTGCAGTGTAATTTAACTCGGTGCTATCAAAGCCTTTCCAAGTAAAAAGGCCTCCTGGGCTTATTTTAATGAATAGATAAAGCTAATTTGTAATTAGTACATTGAGTTGTTAATATGCAAATAAGGCCTGCTGTTATCTGTAATTAGCACCAAGCTCTAGATAGCTAAGAATACTAAAGTGCTTAGGAAAGCCTGTTCTCCTCCCTCAGGTCTCCCTACACATCATCTCCAGCCTACACTCAGCTGTCTGGGGACCTCTCTGCATCCCAGGGCTTCCAGACCTACTTACAACTGAACTCAAGTTCCATTTCCTTCCCACATGTGCAGCGCTTTCTAGGAGATCCATGCCTCAGCCACTCCCTGCCCCTCGCCGTAGGGTCCCCACAGCAGTTCACAACCTGTGCAGTTGCCCCACTCGGAAATCTGGGCCACTTCTGAGCTCTGGTCCCTCGCTCTATCCCCTATATCCCACCCCTTTCCCGGGCTGCTGCCGCTCCCCGCCACCTCCCCAAGGCCACCCTACCTTCAGTGCCCTCCCGCCAGAGTCTCACCACCTCTTTTCTCCATCAGCCCATTTTTCATGTTGCAGCCAGCATGGTTTTCCCAAACTACTTCACTTTAAATCATTCAGGTCTCAGTTTCAAGTTTCCACCAGGACAGTATCCCCAGTTCCTGGGTGCCTGTCTCCCCACGTCTGACACAAGCTTCCTTGCCACCTCACTCCAGTTTCCATCCTACCCTCGTACATTTAAGCACACAGACTGCACCTGGTGATTTGTCTGCTTCATGCTTTAAGGGTGTAAGTTACTACCCTCGGCAATCAACACACACTAAGCCATCAAATACTTGTCAGAAAATGACTGAGCTAGTCTAGGTTGTTTTTAAAAGTTCTCTATCAATTCTTATTAAGTTGCCTGGACTTGGTCTTATCTCTGGTTACTTGATTGCAAGTTCTGAACTGGGGAGGCCTCCATTAATTGTTCTGTCTAGCTTGATTGCGGTCCAGGAAAGCACACGGTTCAAGGGAGAGGACTGGGCACCAAGCGGAGAGCCCAGGAGTTAAGGGGCTCTGGGTCCTTCCCATCTCTGGGCGGTAGCACCTTGCAACAGTGGTTGCGGCTGCCCAGTGAGACCTGGGTGGCTTCAGCGGCCCAGCGGGGAGCTGGCCCTCTCCAGCTCTGCCACAGGGCCACACTGTGCGGGAGTCTCCTCTCCACGGCTCACATCTGCAGTCAGGTCCCCAAATGGAGATTAAGTCCTTTGACAGAAGGCTCTAAAAACATGAGGAAGATTTTCTCTTTAGTAGAATATTTGAAATAACATCTTTTCAAGTGTGTGGAAGATCAGAATATGAATAGGATGGGGGAGTGGTAGGAAGGGGGTGGGCGAGAGGGCTGGGTCCACAGTTTGGGCTACTCTGAAAGGGACCGCTGTGAATCTTGCTTGCTTTTCTCTACAAAATGACAAAATCACTGTGGGGACATTTACAGCCAGAATTTCTTTGACATTTTTAAATCTCTGAAATCATCAGAAATAAAATAGCGTACCATGTGCGTTGGCAAGAAAAATGTTTTATGTCGTGGGGTTGTTTAAAAGACACCAATAGAGCCTGGTTAGCTTAGTCAGGTTTGCTGTCTGTGTTTTTGGATAATTGAAGCATTGGTTTTAATGTTCTGGGCAGCATTTACTTCACGTGGAGGGTAAGTTACTCATGACTCATCTCACCAAGTCGGCCAGCAGGGCAGGGCCGTGTCTCCCCTCTTTTTTTAACAGTCTGAAAGGGAAAATAACTGAGGTGCACAAGAGAACGACAGGTTCCCTGAATTAAATGGGTGTTGGAGACCAGCCCTAGCCCTGTAGCTCACCTTGAAAGATTTAGAAAAATCTAGGGGCCTTGGCTCTTCACTCTGAGAGCTAGGAAGGGCGTCCAGCAATCCTTGGAGGGTCCTGACTCGCCCCCACACTCTCCTGGCATGTCTCACAACCAAGCACTCGCCCAGCATCAGAGAAGCAGAGAAGCAGCAGTCCTAAAGTTCCAGCAGTGGAGGGTGGCTGTGTCCCAAAAGCCATTCAACTGCTGTAAATGAAGCGCCTCCTTTCCCCACTCTCCTGAGGTCTCAGGACAGTACCGGCCTCCACGGTTTTTGTACAGTTAACTTTCTTTTAGGATCTACTGTGATGCCCCAATTTCAGCTGCCCATCAGCACTTAATGACAACTCTCAGCACCAATGCCAACAACAGAGGTGTTGATGAATATGCTGTTCTTTGCATGGAAGAAGAAAAAGGGAGAAGAGGCCTTGTGACCTCAACCTCAGAGAATGCTCCCAAGTGGAGCCTGAACCTCTTCAGCCCAGTTTGACCCAGGACTGTGCCTTTCTAGGAGATTGGGGCTGGTTCTGAGGCAGCCAAGACAGCAGCGCTGTACTGTATACACACTCTATATTAACAGCTGGGTGCAGCACTTCATGCCCGTAATCCCAGCACTCAGGAAACTGCTCAGGCCAGCCTGAACAACATAGTGAGACCCTGTCTCAAAATAACAAGCAAAAAGAAACAACTTTAACAGAAGAGTGGGCTGAGCCTGAGCATGCAATCCTGCATCAATGAGTGTGGGGTGCTCATTGCATTTGGAAGTAGGAAATAGGTCGGCTTTGTGTCTGGCATCCCTTCTCTGTCGTCTTTACAAGTGCACATGAGAATTTCTAGTAACTTGCTAAGTGCCCAGAAGTAAGGGTGTCTCCTGACCAAAACATACTCCGTGGGGGTAGCCCGTGTGAAAAAGTCACTCCGCACTTCTGGAAACAGGTGTACACCAATACCTCAACACCAAACTTGTCCAACAGATCGCTTCCAGATTCTGAAACTTGTTGGATAATAGAATGTTTTAAGTACTAATTAGGTAGAAGCCCCGGATGCTTATTTCAGAAAAATTCTTCCTATAATGCTCCCTGGAAACAGATGTTTGGAACTCACTGATAGCCTCAAGGTGAGATCTTGGTTCAGGAGCTGACCAAGTAAGTCCCTCAAACAGGAAGATTCTGTAATTACTGTGATGTACAAATTACTGAGTTCTCTCTGAATACATTACACCTTATTGGTTTTACTAAAATTCCATTCACAGCTTCTCTAGATGATCTCTGCTGATAAAGCAAGAGGTACCTGTGGTGTGAGGAGAAAGTCTCTTCGAGACAGAGGCTTTAAGGAATTGGTTTTCTGTAGAAGATAAAGCACCAACTCCAGTCGCAATGGCTCCAGAGATTGGCTGTGTTGGAGTGTGGCGTTGGGATTTTCTTGGGGATCTTACCTGCTTCTGATAATTGATCTGAGCAGCATTTGTCTAGGTCATGTTTGGTGACAGTGTTAATGGTGACTTGTACAAATTCCCTCCCCTGGGGTTATTTATTGCTGACAGCGGGGCTGTGATTGTGTGTTGCTGAAAGCCGGCTCTTGCCCATCTGTAGTCATCACACTTCCCTTCAACACTCCAAATGCACTGTCTGCAGTGGCCGCTGCAACTAGGGGTCTTGGGATTCACTGTCCAATCCAGATTCTTAGCTGGGATGACCCAAGTGCTGTGTTTAGGGGAAACGTTTCTCCAGGGCCTGCTGAAGCAGAGGAAGGAAGGCTCACTCCCAGGACAGCCGTGAGGGCTGGCCAGGCTCACTCGGCTTGGCGGACAGGTGGGTTCTGCTGAGGATGTGGGCGAGGCTGAGAGCAGCTCTCCCTGGGCTCGGCCGGCTCTATATGCTGTCCTGCGTGTGTTTCTTCTAGTTTTCAGAGATGCTGTATGGGTAGCCAGCCCTAGGAACCACCCCTACTGATGGATGTGGTGCTGGCCAGGTCTGGGTGGAAGAGGGGTTCCGGAAATGGGTTCCTGTCTGACGGCTGTCCGGGCCCGAGGTTCCAAAGAAGAACAGATGGCACAGGGCTAGCACCTGCATGGCACTGGTGTTCCAAATAAGGGGTCAGCGTTCACGTCAGAAGAACCCAGGCCTCTCGGACAAAGAAACTCATTTCTGGAACCCGGAAATGAGTGTTAGTGATGAGGAGAGTTAATAGTTTTTTCTGCCTACAAGTTGATGCAAACATCTTTCAGGATTTTGACACTGGGCACTATATCTTCTCAATCTTGGAGTGACTTCTAAAAGAACTATAACTTCTATTTTTTTAAGATTCAGCCCTGAATTTACAGCACTTAGCAGTGCTGGGCTCACACCTTTGCTCATGCAGCCCTGAGTCTTCCTTAAGTGGTCTCAGTCAACTGGCAAAGCGGAAGTGAGCTGAATACTCTCCACCCCAAATCCTCCCCACTGCAAATGCTGCTACAGGGCCCCATAGAGATAGAAACAAGGGGCTGAGTCCCATCTCTTCCAAGCTACGTGATCTTGAGGGAGTCATATAAGCCCTCTGAGCCCCAGTCCACCCCCCTGCACAAAGGGATATGGTGTGAGAACTTCCCAGAGCTGCTGAGAGGGGTCGGCTACAGGGTGGACACCATTTGTGCTTGCTCAGGATTACGGCTCTTCTTCCCGGAAGTGGTTCCCTAAAGCCAAGACCACCTCAGGCTCCCTGGAGCCTCCACGGCCACTTGAGCCCTTCATTCTCTCTTCCTGTGTCAGTTATTACTCATCTGTGCAGCACGCACTGGCTGCCCATCCCTGCCACACCTTGGCCCTGACACACATTCACCTCTACAAGCTTCCGAGAGCCAAGGTGATGGTGAGCTCGGTTTTACACACACCCGGAGCCTCGGGCACACTTTAGGGCTGAAGCAGCACCACCTGGATTCGATTACAGAGCATGGTGGGCTCAGTATTCAGATTCAAAGAAGCAAAGCCGCACATACTCGCACGCTGGTGGGACTGTTTCAACTTGAAGATTTCCTCTGCAACAACACCGTGTTTTCCTACTAGCAGCAGGCTTGGCCAGCCATGTGAATAATTTTAAACAGCCTGAAAAATTACCATTGATTTCAAAGCATTGATTTTCTGCACCACAGTAACACATTAAATCTCTTTTCTAAAAAAAAACAAAGAGATTGAAAAGAATAAACTTTTGCTCCAAAGAGTGGGGCTGGAGGGGTACTTATGCAACAAAATTAATTTAATAAGTTGCTTGTTTTATACTGGATGACCTGCGAAGGACATTTTGCTTCTAGCCAGAAAACCCTGTTCTATAATAAGTGAAAGCTCAGATTGCCCTAGAGAGGAGGGGAGCTGAGGCCAACTCGGGACCAGCAGAGTGTGACCTCAGGGACGTGTCCTGCACCTGAAGTGCAGGAACAGGAAGCAGGCAAGCCAGTGGGGTCTGCACCCATACGTGGCTATGCCCCAAATCGGAGCCCAGAGTTTCACTCATTACTGAAATCTCCTCAGGCACATGTGTCATGATTTAATTTTTTTTTTTTTTTTAGACAGGATCTCACTATGTACCCCAGGCTGGCCTCGAATTCATGACAATCCTCCTGCCTCAGCCTCCTGAGTTCTGGGATTACAGATGTGTGCCACCAGGCCTGGTTTATGATTTAATTTTATAACTCCCATTCATATATTTTCCCCCCAAGCTAACTTTGTTTCTATAACCTTTAGTCATCTTGTTTTTCCCAGAAGAAAATGCTTACAGCTAAAACAGTGGCACTTGTGATAACTTTACATCTACACTGGAAAAAAAAATGTTCCCCCATCCTTTACTTCACTACCCCACCACTGCTTACCTTCCCCCCGTCCTCCTTCAGAAACTTCTGTACTTGGTTTCAAGCTCAAAGTAGATTTTATTTATTTATTTATAGAATTCATCAGTTAAATCTGTTCATCTTTTTCTGAGTTGAAGGACTGGAAGAAATCACACATCGTCTCTGATGTGATACACCCATGGGCGGTTTTGCATCCAACCCAAAGATAGCTCGATTTCATTTTAAGATGTTTTGCCTTCTTTGGCAGTCGAAATCAAACTTTTCTAAGCAGACGTGTGCGTGTGGGTTACACAACTCCGAGGGCACAGCAGTGTTGGCTGCGGTCTCCTCTTCACCCTGGGTACACTCTGGAGCCCTGGAGGCGTGAGCACCCCAGTGTTCTAGGGGGCACCTAGGTTGCTCCCACTCTGGGACAGAAGATGGAGAAGACTGGGGGTGGGGGTGGGGGGTGTGGATGTAATTGTCCTGAAGCCGGTTTTGTAAGAAGACTGTGGGAAGAGGAGGAAGCCGATAGGGGGAGGAGAGCTCAGTTTCTGCTCTATTCAGCTTGAGATGACTATTAGACGTCCTAGTGAAGATGTCAGATTGTCAGCCACATCTTCGAGTTGAGCATTCCAGAGTGAGATCTGGGTTGGGGATGAATTTGGAAATTGTTCGTGTCTGGATGGTGCTCGTGTTCAGAGAGGAAGGCGTGTGGAGTGTAGAACGGAGGGCAGTGGACCGACGCTAGGTTCCTTAGTGCAGTCTAGGAAGACAAAGAGGGCTCAGTGTGGCAGACAGAAACAGCAGCTCAGAGTAGCAAGAAAGAAAAGCAGGAGGCTGCGTGGTCTGCAGGCCAAGCACAGAGGCCGACAGGTGGGAGCATTCTGACAGGTTTAACCACTTACCAGTCCAGTTATTTTAATACAGGATGACCAAAAATTGCATATTGTTTTTTGTTAATTTTTGTAAGACAACAGGAAATATAAAAACAAAATATTATCAAATTTAGTTAATAATTTTTCTGTGTATGGTATATCTTAAAACATTCAATACATAATACAATGTTACAATCTGGACAGTAGCATCTATCTCTTTCTGAATTCTTTTTGTATTATTGTCTTTCTTTGAACAACATACTCTACACTGTTGTGCTGGCCTCTCCTCTTTTTCTGTGGGTGGTATAATTTGAATAAAATGTCCACCCACTAAACACAATGGTGAAGATGTCAATGATGGATGTGCTGGCTGGTGTTTCGCTATCCTGTATTTTTTCAATTATTTGGTCTATTAGACCTAATCTAAATTGTAAATGACTTCCTGAACTCCCTTATTTTGAATAAATAACAAATGAGTTCCATATTGTTTGGTTCAGAAGGTACATAAATATTTTATACTTTTCCTCGCTTTTTGATTACAGGATAGTTTGTTAGATGTTGGTCAACTCCGTCAGCACTATCCGTAGGGTTATTACAATCACTGACTACTGTTGGAATTTTTAAAGTTTCATTTCTTCTTTCAAGTTCTATCATTTCTGTATTATGAATAGTTGATGATAAGGAGACATCTTTTTTGTCTTTCCATTTCACAGCAGACTTTTCCTCGCCGATATGCTAATGTTTCCCCCTTTTTCAGTTTTTTCATTTGTAGATCTTTTGGCTCTTCCTTCCTATTTAGTCTCAGTGTCCCAAGCGTGTCCATTTTGTACTGTAAAAGAGTATCACTGAGCTCTAGAGAATTACAAAAATTATACCTAACGTCCTTACAATAAGTTTTTATAGATTATAGTACAAAATTATAGGTTATTTTTCACAAACAAAATATGAATTAGTAAAACGATCAGAACTTATTACTAGATTTTACTAGAAACAAACATCAAAGGCAAATACAATATTCTAAATAAAGTATGCAAAAATACTTTATGTGAAACAAATAAACAGATGTATGAGTGTATCTACTGCAGACAAGAATTGACTGGATGAAATGACATCTATCTGAGCGATGCTTGGGACAGTCGCTTTGTTTAGTGACACTCCGGATAAACTGTTAAGTTGTTCAAGACAATCATGAGTCTGTGCTTGAGTTGGTAGGCATGTAAATACCTGAAGCCATCAGATTGGACACTGCTGAGTCTGTGTAGATGGGAGTTTATTTACTGTTTACTTTCAAACATGTTTGAAATTGCCCATTAAGGGTGAAAGAAAAAAGAGCACAAGGAACAGTGACGTCTTGCTGACAGGTTGGTTTTGTAAGTGGCTTTGGCACTGGTGGTTGTGACAAGGACAGTTTCCTTAGAAAGGAGAAACTAATGTAGGCAGCATGTTCAAGAGAGAATAGTGGGGAAGGATGTGGAGTGACTGAGTGCAACCAACTCCTTCAAGGAATTCTGCGGGAAACAGGAAGAAGGACATAGCAGCTAGGGAGACATTCAGGGGCCTAGAGCACTGGCTGATTTGCTAGTTGAAGGTGGAGTGATTATAGCTGTATTTGACCACTCTGCTTCCCACAGCTCTGGACTGTCCTCCCTCGCACTCACTGTCCACACCTCTCCTGCCCACCCCCCATCAGGGCCTTGCATCTTGTATCACCAAAATGGTACCAGATGTTTCCAGGTGTTATTTCTTACTACATGCAACATTTTCAAGAATATTTTTACAGGATAGTCTTGGTCGTGGTATTCTTCTGGGGTTTATGTAGCCCTCGTGTTCAATGTGTATCTGAACACACTGTGTTTATACTGATGATCAAAACTACACAATGTTCCCCTGACAGGTTTCACAAAGGAAGCAGAACTTCTATAGAAAGCCTGTAAAGTTTCTTATTCCTTTAGATCCCGAAAGATGGCATTCAGTAGTAGCAACCAGAACAGCATCTTTCACTTGTCTTTCCCCTTGAAAAGACAAGGCTGGAAGCCCTGAGTCATATGAAGGAATCATGGGATTGAGTTTATTTTGAAAAGTAACTGAGAAGCCTCAGCAGTTACTGAAGTACTTTGAAAACATCAGAAAATAGGTGAGCATGGGTAGCCTTTTAGTTTAAGATATGACAAGTAGAATGAAACTGCAGTAAAAAATAAGATGTGGTTAGAAACACTACTTCTCCCACACCTCCCTTGGAGCGGCTCACAGTGAGGCGAGCAGGGCAACCTCTTAACATGCTTCCGCCGAGAGGGTGCCCAAAGCAGCGCTGTCAGTGCAAAAGGCAGGAACAGATGAAGCGGTTCTGATAGATATTAAATACAACATGTGTCAGAGATGGCTTCTGAAAAATTCTTAAGAAATGAGCTATTATCAGTGTTTCTACTATGGTGGGAAGGCTCAAGTGCCAAAAACATTTACCTTCATATGCGGCTGAGAGGGAAAACAGCAGAGGGCATTTGAATTTCCTGCTCTAATTGCCATCAAGTGCCCACCATTGCTACGCTCTATGCTACTGGCCACAGAGATGACAGTCCCCTCACTATGTCTAGAGCCCCTTGTCTCAAGGGGAGACCACAGGAGTGTACTGTGACTGTGCTATGTAGCAGGCTGTCCACCAGAAGGCGGCTTCCTTGATCCTGAGATGAAGGGAGGTTGGAGAGTGCTGGCAGAAGTGCCCAAAGCACCAGGTGCAAAGGGCCCTGGATTTGAAGCGAGCTCTGGGAAACACAAGGAATCACACCGCCATATCACAGGGCAGGCCCAGGGCCCAAACCTAGACCCGCTGGCAGAGCCACATCATCAAGGACTTTTCTGCCTGTGCCAGGCAGTTCTTGATGGAAGGAGTCATCGGAGCTGGTTTGCAATTTTGAAAGATCACTGTGGTAGCTGTGAACTCAAGGAAAAACAAGGTCAAAATTGTGAGAACTGATGACTTTCTGTTGGTCTGATTTGTTTTCAAAGCCAAACTTCATTTTTGTGTTTGGTTATGCTTGCTTCTGAACTTTAAACAGCTGAGAGTTTCCTCCTATTCAGTATTTTTAAACATTCAGATAACTCCATTTTTCACCAATATATAACTTTTGTTACAAGGGCACAATGTATCAACCCCTATGAGGCAAGTTATGGTCAACTCTGGTTATGCAAATGACCTTTAGTTATGGAACTGAGAACTTTGGCTTCTTAAAAGTTTTCATGTCCCGTCCCGAATTATAACCTCCTGCTGGAATTCACCTATGGAGCTGTGGTGTTGTACTGTGATTCCCATCATCAGGCCCTGAAAAATACTTCTCCAATCTAGGGTGAAATGCAGAAAAGCACAACTTAGCAAATCCGTCTTAAAATCTGTTTTTTGTAAGGCCTGTCCTTTCTTCTAAAATGTCTTACTTCCTACTTGGGTGTTAAGATTCTCTTTATTAAATGATGGCAACTTAATTTTTTGAAATGTCTTCCCATGGAAAAACAGTTGACATCCCCACATCCATATACTGATGTTCTGATTATTTTTATTTGCGGTAATGGGGACCCAACCCAGGGCACTCTACCACTGAGCCACATTCCCAGCCATTTTTATTTTTTTGTGTTGGGACAGGGTCTCTTGAACTCACAATCCTCCTGCCTTAGCCTCCAAAGTAGCTGGGATTACAGGTGTGGGCAACCACACACAGCTTGATGTTTTGAAATGTGAATCTAGAAGACTACATGACCCCTGCTTGGAGTCCCCTCCACTATCGCTTTGTTATCATGCACAGCGGTCACCTGGTATCAGTCAGGCGAGGGGAGGGACATGCTGCAGTAAACCAAGACTGACAACAACCTGCCAAAATGTCAGAGTTGACAGCAAACTATTCCACAATCAAGAAAATGTTGGCCCAGTGTGTAATTTAATCACTTATTGCTTCCTAATTATAGCTTTGGAATTTAGCATCTTAATAAGAATATAAACTTCTCTTCATTGGTGGCTTAGTCACTCACATTTAAATAATGTTAAATAAATAGTTAAATAAGGTGCTCAAAAGGTATTTACTTCCTTGCCCAACTTCGTCTCCTACTAAAAGGAGGTATGTGAATCCTCTCATTCTGTCAGCACCAAAGAAACCACTTCAATGCTTGGGGCTGCTGGTAGAAGTGCCCACACAGGGACTGTCAGAAGCACTTAGGAGAAAACAGCACAGAACTTCAGCCACTGGAGCACAAAGACCTATTTGGGTCTCAGATTATACATCTTAAAAATGTTAGTGATGGCACTTACCTGCATCCAGCCACTGGGTTTAGGACAATGTTAGTTCTTGGTGAATACCCAGTTGTGCTAAAACAGCTATTACTGTGAATACAGGAGATTTACAAAATACTGGCTTTTATGTAAGACTCATGGTTGGACAGAAATTTTCTTTTTGATCACCTAGTCTATTCTTGCCATTTTGTGAATGGGAAAAAAGAGGGATGAGTTTCCAGAGAGGAAAACAGTACCAGTAAGTAGTGGAGCTGGAGTCTGTTTCTGGGTCTAATCCAGGGCTTTCTCCACTACATGATTTTTCCTCTTTGGAAATACTTGGTTACTGATTTTCAGGGTCTTTTTTGGAGGGGAAGGGCAGGAAGAACTATAAGCATAGTTCAAAGCAGTGGAAGGCAGCAAATTCTGTGTGTTAAAAATGCACAGTCAACACAAAAACTTGGTAGTTCATTACTTTCTCATTTCAGAATATTTACTGCTGATTAATCTAAAAGAATCAGACTGCTAAGATGAGGTAGATGAATGAAAACATAAACATCATATAAAAACATGCCTTCCTCCACTCTCCCTGGCTTCAAAAATAAAAGGTTCAAATGAAACCCCCATGTCAACCAAATTTCTCAGCTGCTTAGAAAGAAAAACAAGATTTTCCAAGCCTTTAAGCTAATCTCTAGAGTGCAACAAGCCCAGATGGATTATATTGGATAATGCCAGCAATAGAAGGGACACAAAAGCATCACCAGTGAAACAAAGTAGACAAACCGTTATTTTACATCAGTAGTTTATTACAATACACACTGACACACAATTAGAGAAGGAATGTTCTGACATTTTCTGAGCATTTCACGGAAAGCAAATGTAACTATCCAGGCAGTAGAGTCATCCATACCTTTTCCAAACAAAAAGCAAAAGCTTTTACGTGTGATCACTCAGGAAAGCAAAGTTTTCTTATTTTTGTCTCAAAAATGTCACTCTCAGAACACAGCTACTATGAAGTGAGCTGACAAGGGAGGGGTTTCCCTCCTGAGAACATCACAAGCCCTGCATCTGGGTTTTCCCCAACCCAGTGACTTGTCTTGACATTGCAGATGGGAGTATGTTTGGGGACTACACAGGATCTACTTATAAGGCTGACTACTGTATTTTACTGTAACTGAAAGAATAGAGTTAAGAAAATTAAGCCCTGCTAAAATGCATGAAGACAAGGTGAAAATATCTGGATATTTAAAAATGAGATGCTCTTTCCACATAACTCATTTAAAAGGTTACAATTACCATAAACATTTAAACTCTATTAAAGATCATTGGTGAAAGCTGCAAATGGGCCCCCTGACTTTACACAGCTCAAAAGCAAGCAACATACTGGAGCCGCAAATTCTGGGGAAGCAAGCAGCAGACCGGTCAGAGCTGCACAGGCATTTTTTAGATCCACTCTGTAAAAGACACATGGAACCTTAAGACATTTTCCTCTTTCAGCAGGCATTGTGGCAGCAGGTGATTGAATCCCTTTAGTGCCCAAACATACTAAAGCACTCTAGGATAAAACATTAAAATGAAATTTGGGTAAATTCACTACATATTATGTAACTTGGGAACAAAGGAAAGAGCCCAAGCATAATTCTAGTATTTCATGTAGAAAAGCACTGCAGGAAAAAACTTTGTTTAAAAACATTAAAACTCAGATGCATATAAATACATTTTTGGTTAATCTGTGCTATGTCAAATAGAAATTTTGTCAGATATACAGTTTGCTAGGTAACTCATTTGAGTTTTCATGTCTATCAGTAGAAGAATATACACTGTTGCATATATTTACATATATATGCATATATATAAAATTCAGATCATGAAAATGTCTTAAATATACTTAAAACCTATACCTCTAAAAATAAATACATTAGTCTCTAATCAGTTAATTCTCAGAGTTCCTTCACAAACCATATGAACATAATTTCTCAACAATGGCAGATGACCAATTAGCTGCCCCATACACCCACTATCTATTAGTAAACATTTTGAAATTCAGAAGTATCACTGAAGTAACATCCTTAGGTATAGATAGAACACTGGCTTTGAAAGTAAGTATCTTGATGTTTAGTCCCTACAAATGCCTCTGCTTTGCCTCAGCATTTATCTAGAAGTGGGAGAGCAATTTCCAATGATAGCTTTCTATTCCACTGACATTACTTTCTAATCAAGGGAGTCAGCTGGCATTTTCTTTGCTGTTTTGTTTGAGGGGACCAACACAACATCATCTATATTTGACACTGCTCCCATAGATCACAGTGAGTTGTGTGTTTTAATGCAATTTTATTTGCTGAAAACCACTGTGGTTACGTAGAAGTTGCTCTGGATTTAAAAAAAGAAAACTCTCCCAGGTGAACGACATATAAATGACCTGATGGTGTATAACTAAGTTCCATGAAGTAACTCAAACCACTGCCAGAATGTACACACTGGACAACTGATACTATAGTTCAAACAATAGAAGCAAATGAAAATAGTCAAAATATTTTTCAAAGAAAACAATGCAATTCACAAAAATGGAGTTTCACCTTTTTTACTTTTACTTTTCAAACAAAAAACCTTTCTTAAAATGATATAAACCAGGCCAAATTGTTTAATATAGTACAGTACTTAGCAACTTTGTCATTTGTTTTTTGAATATAGGAATTTTAGAAATGTAGGAAATCCATGATAAATGACAGAACTTCGGATGCCACTGCCTAAATTTTTAAAAGGAAAGTTTGCCAAAGTTGAAACTCAACTTCTAAAAACTATAGCATTTTATGTGCTCACAGTTCCAAATTACTAACTTTATAAATTAAATGTAAAGATTATTCTAATATAAACAAGGCCTCTTTTTCATTGATTTCAATCTCATTTAAACCTCTGGATATTCCAACTTTCAGATTCCACAAGGTAAGGCTGAGTCTCTCAGACATAAATAAAATGTTTAAATCCATGAGGTACTGTAGCACTGAGGAAACAGATGCATCAAATATATACAGGCTGGCTACAATACCTGTCTTAAAAAAATTCAAAATAGGTATAGATGTCAAGCCATATTCATTTTTGAATTTCTCTGGCTGCAAAAATGGGCCAACAGCCTTTTTGTGACTCATCTTTCCTCTGGACCCCAAAGTCAGAAACAGATGTCAGGGTGAAGGGCGTGGCCTTTTGGGAGGTGGAGGTGGCATGAGCTCTGTGTCAGGGTCTGGGTGATGCTTTCGCTTCTGTCCTTGAAAAACTGCAGCGCATCTGTCAATGAACTCGAACAGCATCTCCTTGGTGACAGGGTTCGAGATGCTGTTGCACACAGCTATGGACGAAGGCAGATGTGAGAATTAATCAGGGTAGCCAACACACCACAGGCATGTGAGAAAAGTTTCCATCCAAATAAGCCAAACAGCCTTCTCAATGACTGGATGATAGGATCAAACCAATCTCCCTTTCTTGACCCCCAAGTAAGTGTGTTTCTAGTGACTGCTCTTTAGTACTAATTTTAAACCAAAATTCTAAATATTTGGGGTATAAATATGTTTTCACTATGGTTTATGCCTTCAAAACAATTTTTATGGGATTTTAATCTAGTACAGCATACTGCCATGTAGTCCATATTCTACTGAAATGTCCACCGAAAAGTGCACTATTTGGTCTGTCAATCTCTTTCTCAGGAGTCCACTCTGAATCACATAACATAGCACCGCTCACCATCCCCAGGGAACAGGAAGGTTCCAATATAGCTAGAGGAACATATTTTATTCTATTATCTTATTTCAAGTAAGATATTGTAACAAAATTATCTAATAAAGTATCTTTTCTTGAGTGATCAAAATTTAGAACCAATTTCATTTTATTTACTTATTTGGTTTTGGGGAAAAAAAAAAGATACTGGCCAAATCATTCTTGTTTTGAAATGAACTAATTTTGTCTCAGCACAGGTGCTACTTCCAACAGGAGCCCCTAAACATACAACAGTAACTTCTAAATTATGAAGCACAGACTGGTGATTTCTGTATTTTCACAAAGCTCAGCATTTTATCATCATCATCACTATTATCATGCTGTGAATGAGGACTTTAAAAGTATACAATTTTCTCGACCTTTAATCTTGGTTTTTATCTTTTTCAACTCCACTAAACACAATCCAGGGCAACAACTGCTACTACTACTAAGTGTACCTTACAAACTTCAGTTAATTTGTTCCTCATGAAAAATACTTAACAATTCTGGGTTCCTGAAGCACTCAGATTATACTCAAAGAACACACTGAACAATACATAGCATAATAGATTGTGTGTGTGTGTGTGTGTGTGTGTGTGTGTGTGTGTGTGTTTTTAATGGTTTTCATTTCCTTTGTTCTCCATTGTTTGTAAAGCTATTTTGGGAGCTGGAAATTACATTTTCCCCTGCTAAATCTGTCTTTTACCATCTGGCAAACAAT
This sequence comes from Hystrix cristata, assembly GCA_004026905.1. Classification (NCBI taxonomy): domain Eukaryota; kingdom Metazoa; phylum Chordata; class Mammalia; order Rodentia; family Hystricidae; genus Hystrix; species Hystrix cristata. The sequence continues at coordinate 92,498 of PVJO010002461.1, forward strand.
GGTTTTCATAGTTTTGAAAGATCTGAAATTATCATGGCTTTTGTTGTTGCTGTTCAATAAACTGAACCTGTGTACAGTTCAGTGTCCTATGCTTTAAACTTCTCTTCTGGGCACATGGCACAGCCCCAGTTCTAGAGAAGGGAACCTAAAGCTGACAGGAGCCAAACACGGCGCAGATCTGACAGGCTACTTCTCTAGTCCAACAAGGACAATGTCCAAATGACTCTAGGCCCCACCGATTCAATAGCACACGCAGCACATCTTGGTTCTTACATCTGAGGGTTGTTGTTTTTTTTTTTTTTTAAATAAGCACTAGTGGATTTTCATACTCACCCATGGCAGTGTTGTAAGCATTAGGAAAACTTTTGTCTGTCCTCTGTCTCATGAAGACCCAGCTGTTGTTCTCAAATTTGCATTCTATAATTTTGTTGTCATACTGTTTCAGCTCTTTGGTCACCTGTTTTAAAAGAGAATTGAGGGAAATATTTAAATCATTTGAAAGGCTTTTTGCTGCCACTATGTGACAGACACATTAGGAAATGCCAAAAACACCTCAGTAACTCTTCATGCAGAGTTGTCATCTGTAGGGTCTAATCAAGCATCAGGTATGGTGTGCACTCCTTTGTACACATACTCATTTATCAGACATTTTATACAGAGTCGTGAGCACTGCTGTCAATATATAGCAATTAAAAGAAGCTAAGCCGAAAGCAGCCACTTCTGGGCCCAATGCAAATATGTCACCATGGGGACCAATGTCTTCAATATTGTCTGTGTCTCCATGGCCGTCAGAAACTGAGCATACTGTTTAGGTTTCATCAGCTTGCATAAAGTCTCCCTATCTAAATTCCCACTTCAAACCTTATGCAATTTCCTTTATTAGTTAAAAGTAAACACCAGGATCAAATTTAGGCAATGTGTATCCTAAACATTTTGCTTTTCAAGCAGCGATAATTAACCCAAAACCTAATCATTAGGCTACTTACCCTTCCCGTCTTCCAAGCTAGCATAAATATAAAGATGAAGTACCACTTTGACTATAGCTGGTGGGTTTCATGGCTTCTTCACAACAGGTAATTGAATATGGATTACAATTTACTCTATCAAAGCTAGTAAGTATCCATGGTAACTACAGAACCTTTTAAAAGATATTCCATTGGGCTGTGAGGATGGTTTTCATAAATAAGAGCCTCAGCTTATCTCTGCAGTTTTCAAATCAAATGCCAGTCATGGTAATATTTTAATTCTGTCCTCCTCTTTCAGAGCTAACAACTTTTCCTCACAATATGGTAGATTGCAATCATTTAACTTCATTAGCATTACTTGAAATGCTCTCATCTTTCTACCCACATATTCACTACCACCTAGGAATATGAAGGGAAACAAATTTTTAAAAGGTGTTTTCAATTCTCAAATTAGGCAGTACATAGCTTCATAGAAACTTTGAAATTGTATTATTTTTCCACTAATGAGTATTACACTTGATTGTACTGTTTGCATTTTCAACAAATCTAACAGGTCTAATACATTTAGTGGTTCTGGAACTAGGTGTGCCCTGAAAATGTAATGTTCCACTTGGCGAAACTGCTAAATTTATTCTCAATTATTCATTATTCTAGCCTCAACTCTCTTGCTTTGCTTACTAGAGAGTCATCTTTTTACTTTTGATTCACTATTTATATCCAAGAATAGGGTAACTTGTTCTATTAGGCAACTACATTTGTGTTATACAATAAGGAGGATTTAAAAGAGATAAGTTTTTAAACCTTTCAAAGTATCCATATTCTAACTGCTAAAATGAGCAAAGGAGTTTCTAATTTATTATGTCACTGAAGAATACTAAAAGTGCCTGGCACATAGTAGACAATGAGTGAAACTGGTAATGGAATATAAAAGTAGGTAAAGATTTCTTCTTAAAAGTTACAAGATTTACCATCATAACGATTTTTAAGTGTACAGTTCAGTGGTGTTGAGTATATTCATACTGTCAGGCAGCAAATCTCCAGGACTTTTTCATCTGCAACACTACAACTCTATACCCACTAAGCACCAATTCTCCCCTCCCCCCAGAGCATGGTAACCACCTTTCTATTTTATGCTTCTATAATCTTTAGTACTTTAGACTCTTCAAATGAGTAGAACCACACAGAATTTGCCCCTTTGCAACAGGTTTATTTCACTTAAGTGTGTCTTCAAGGTTTATTTACACTGTAACACATGGCAGGGATTCCTTCTTTTTTAAAGATAAGTAGTATTCCGGCACATGTACATACCACATTTTCTTTAACCATTCTTCTGTCGATGGACATTTGGGTTGTTTCTCTCTCTTGGCCATTGTGGATAATGCTGTGGGGGAATGTGGGTGTGCAAGTATCTCTTTGAGATCCCCATTTTAAGTCTTTTGGATTTATATTCACAGGTGGGATTGCTGGCTCATATACTAATTCTACTTCTAATTTTTTGAGAAACTTCCATACTGTTTCCAAAATGGCTTCACCATTTTACATTCCCACCACCAATGCACAAAGAATTGCAACTTCTCTGCTTCCTCACCAACATCTGTTATTTTCTTTACTTTTGACAATGGCCATCCTGATGGATGTCAGGTGATACCTCACTGTGGTTCCGATTTGCATTTATCTCATCACTAGTGATGTTCTGCATTTTTTCATGTGCTTACTGGTGGTATATCTTCTTTGAAGAAATGTTTACTCAAATCCCTTGCTCTGATTTTAATCAAAAATTTTTGCTGTTATAAAAGTTTATTACATATTCTGAATGTTCACACCTTAATGGACATATGATTTGCAATTTTTTTCCTATTTCATTAGTTTTCCCAAAGTTTTTACCTTCACAGGAGTTTACAAGTCTTATGGTTCAGTTTTTAATACATTTTTAAAGTTAATTTCTTATAGATAAGGTCAAGGGTACAACTTTATTTTGTTGCATGTGAACATCTAGTTTTCCTAGTACCATTTATTGAAGAGTCTGTCCTTCTTCATTCACAGGGGTCTTGACAGCCCTGTGAAAAATCAGTATATGCAAGAATTTATTTCTAGGCTCTCTATTCTGATCCACTGATCCATCTATCTTTTTGCCAGTAATTAATGATGCCATCTGAGTTACTGTTGCTTCACAGTATTTTTTTTAAATCAGCAGGAAATATGAGGCCTCCAATCTTGTTCTTTCTCTATTATTAGTGTCCCATGAGATTCCATTTGAATTCCAAGAGCTTTTCTATTTCTGCAAAAAAAAAAAAAAAAAAAAAAAAATACTACTGGGGCCAGGCTTAGAGGCTCATGCCCATAATCCCAGCACTCAGGAGGCTGAGGCAGGAAGCACCGCTGCAGGTTCAAGGCCTGGACTACACAGTGAGTTTAAGGCCAGCCTGAACTACATAGTGAGACCCTGTCTCAAAAAAAAACAAAAAACAAAAAACAAAAACAAAAAACTCTTGCAATGGATGTTAATAGAGATTACACTCAATCTATAGATTGCTTTAGGAGGTGTAGATAATTTAAAACAATGTTAAGTCTAATTCATGATCATCAAATGTCTTTTTACTTATTTGGATTTTCTTTGATTTCTTTTAGCAAGAAACATTGCTTTTTTTTGTAAAAACAACTTTGGAGGTAAATTCACTGAAGACCATGCTGTCATGCAAAGGTATACTTTGAAAACTGCTGTCAGGAAAATTATTTATGTACTTTACAAGAATGGGGCTTGCTTGTAAACAATATTCGGTCTGTATTTTTACTGGCTAGCAACTGTGGTTAAGTCTTTATCATATAGTTTGTCATTTTTGTGTTCTCAGTTTCAGAATTGCTATAAATTATGTGTTCCTCCATCTGACTATAGCAATTAAGCAGTGTTATTAACATCTGTGTATCTGCCTGGCCAGCACTAAAAATCTGGGAAACAGAGCCTTCCAGAAAATGCATGCACCTGTCACTACTAACTTAAATGCATTTCTGTGTTCAAGAACAGTACATCGTTCTTCACTGCTCAGTTATATTTCCAAGACAGACACACTGTGAAGTACTCATTTGGTTAGGTGGTAAAATATATTTAAATGATAAAAAGAATATTTCCCATATGTGCACAAACTAAGGCAGTTTTCACTAATGGTCAGACCAAGAGAATGAATGGCACACAGGAGGAATTTAATTTTAGTCACCATATTTTGTTACTACGACAGTAATCATCCTCAGCCAATTACATACTATTATTTACTAAAACAAGACCCCCATTAAGCCTTCTATAATCAACTCTCTTAGCCTAGTTTGGGTTAATGAAAGCTTAAAAGTAAAAATAGTAAAATATTTATAAATCAGAATTTTACATCTGCACCCAGAATTACATTAAGTTTTATTGCTTTTGAAACAAGGGGTAAGGAGCAGTATATTTTATATTGAAAGTTTTTTTCTAATGTATCCATCTTATTGAGATGGATATAATGCTTTTTATCCTGTATGAATCTACCAAAAATATAAGGTTAAGAGACTGCTAGATGAAACCGAACCTTGTACTTCTAAATATTTTAAATTAGCAGTTCAAAGAGAATACCTGCAATGAAAGAACAGAAACAAAGGTAAGAAGAATCAGTTATTTTGTTCTGTTACTTCTTTACAAAAAAAAAATTTTTTTTTTGTAATCTAGCTGGAAGTACAATACTAATTTACAAAAGACACACAGTGTCAGCTGAACTGATTTGCACAAAGAAGGGAAAGATCTATTTCAGGAGCCTCTGCAATATTGCCCCTGCTTTGTAAGAGTTAATTTTTGTTATCAAGAGCTTACTTTTGGGGGTGGGTGGGTTGGTTTGGGGGATTCTACCCAGGACTATGGCACTTAGCTATAGCCTCAGTTTTTGTTTTTTTTTTTTTAAACTTGAGACAGGGTCTTGCTAAGTCACCCAAACTGGGCTGGAACTTGGGATTTTCTTGCCTTGGCCTCCCAGAGTGCTGGTGTTATAGGTGTGTGCTCCCACACCTTGCTTCATCCGTATTTATTTATTTATTGTTTGTTTTAGAGAAAGAATGCACAAAGGCTTGGGAGAGGGTGGTTTCTCTGAAATAATCTGTTCCAAAGATATTTTCTTTTTTTGTTTTGTTTTGTTTTTGGTGCCAGATATTGAATTCAGGGCCTTGTGCTTGCTAGGCAAGCACTCTAACCACTGAGCTAAATCCCCAGCCCCTCCAAAGATATTTTCAAATAACAAATATCCTTATAGTGAGAAAACCACCAAAGGGATCTTTTTTCACTTATAATTTTTAATTACTTTCAGATTGACAGAAAAGTTGTAAAGATAGTGCAGTGTCTGTATTTCCTTTTACCCAGCTCCCTCTAATGTTTATATTTTATGTATCATATTTATCACCTGTGAAATAATTAACATTGGTACAACATAATTAAAACCAAACTACAAACTTTTGTCAGACTCATCAATTTTTCCATTAATGTCTTTATCTATTCCAGGACTCAGCCCAAGGAAACTGCATTGCATTTAACTGCCATGTCTCCATAGTCTTTTTGAATCTGTGAGGGTTTCTCAGATTTTCCTTGATCCTTTTGAAGCGTACTGGTTAGATATATATGGAATGTTCCTCAGTTCTAGATTTTCAAACGTTTGCTCATGATGAGATTAAGTAAGGTTATGGGTTTGGAAGGAAGCATCCTGCTCACTGTGCTATATCTGGGAGTGTTATTGGTGATGTTAACTCTGATTACCTGTTACGGTGATGTGGTGTTTGGCAGTTTTCTCTACTATAAAATTACTACTGTTTATCTTTTCCATATTCTATTCTGTTTCTCAAGGTTTCAATAATTAATTTTAGCATTTATCCACAAATCTTGTCTGTAGTAATTCAATGGAATTTTCTATTTTATTTATTCTTTACACATTTATTACCTGGAATTCTGTAAAGAAAATGTATCTCTGTTAGTATTGTTTATATCAGTATGAACTCATGGCTATTTATCTTATTCTTTGGTTTATAATAAAACACTATATTCATTTATTTTGTTGCTCATATTGTTGCAATTTTGGCCCCTGGGAATTCTCAGGGTGACTCTTACATCCTTTTAACTTGCTTCCACTTTTTTCCACGGTACCTTTCAAGGGATTTTTTAAAAAACAAAATTCCACTTCAATAGTCCAGGTTATGCTAATTATTGCCACCACTTGTTTTCAGGTCAAAATTTAAAATTACTATTGAGAGGATGTGAGGGAGGCAGAAAGAAGGAAAAAGGAAGAGAGAGGGAAAGTGGAGGGTTGAGCTTATAAAAACAGGTTTGTACTTGGAGGTTTTCAGCCACTTTTTGTGAACTGCTATTTGGAGTCAAACTAAGTTGGCCTTTTTTTTTCTTTTCTGAAGTTATAATTCCACTTTAGATAATTCACGCTCTATCTCTATAGTGCAACAAAAAGAGGATTTTAGAAACACATCTCATGTAAATGAGCCAAAAAAATTTTGCTTTCATACAAGTAATTTCATTTCTTAGTACTTATGAAGGCAGCGAAATTAAAACAACAAATACATCAGAAATCCAAAGGAATGATAAAAGTTTTCTTTGTGGTGTTTCAACAAAATGAACAGCAGAAGCCTGAACTACTAGATCAGCAATCTTTTAGAACTACTACATTACAGTAGTGTCATGATATATGATTAGTTTTTTTAAATTCATCTATTTACTGGAGGAAATAAAACATGCCACAAGTTGCCTTTTCAAAAAATGTGCTAGACCTACCGCTTAAAAAAAGCTCCACCACTAATAGCCACTGTTTGTGCCTCTATAGAAAAAAACTACATTTAAGAGACACATTTTGCACTTGCTAGGGTAGAAACCCAGCAGCAGGAAGTCTCTCCTTCATGAATGGTAAAATCTTTAAACCCTTCAATCTACATTAAACTAATGGAAGTAGCCAATTAAAAAGGAAGCAGACCGAACTGCACCTTATTTATGCTAAAGTCATTACAGAAAAGTCACAACTCCTGAGTGTTGTAAAATCCACTTGAAAGTACAAGTTACCACCTTGCAATAAAATCAGCTGGTCAGTTATTATTCAAAATATGTCTTCATACAAAATAACTAGCCATGCATCAGAGCCATCATAACATGAGTGGTCACTGGTGCATGGTGGAATTAGGAATGCCTTACTTTCTTTTCTGTGTTTTGCTGTATTTTCTAAAGTTTCTCTATCACACGTTTGACTTTTTTAATTTTTGATAACAAAACGTCCTAAAATAAACTCTGTTTTATTAAAGATGGTAAACAACAGGTTGGGTTTTAATGTACAAAAAATGAGAAATAATCATTTCCATGTGAGACCAACAACTGAATGGATAAAGAAAATGTGGTACGTATACACAATGGAGTACTACTCTGCTATAAAGAAGGATAAGTTTGAATCCTTCGTAAGAAAAAGGATACAACCTGAAACCACAACATTAAGCGAAATAAATCAGATGCTTAATATCACATAGTTTCTCTTATATGGAAAACCCAAAGTATAAGTAAATCAAAGAGCAAAATAAAAGACAGGTAATAAAAGACAGATCTTCTGCAAATGGGAAGGGGACCAAGAGATGGCAGGAGGGTGGAGAGAGAGAGAGGAAGAGGATGTAAAAACAACTGTGATGTATTATACATATGTACTGACTCCTCACAATGACTATAATCATTATGTACTGAAAACATGTACTAATAAAAATAAAAAATAATTGGATAAACTGCATCAGGATTGAGAACATATGCTCCTGAAGATCAAAGAATGAAAAGGGAAGATAAACTAGGATAAAATATTTCAAAACTATTTATCTCACAAAGGATTTGGATCTAGAATATAGACATAATAAAACTCAATGAAAGACAACCTAATTTTAAAATAGATTTTGCACAGTAGCACACACCTGTAGTCTCAGATACTTGGTAGGCTGAGGCAGCACAATTATCTGAACCCAAGAGCTGGAGACGATCCTGGGCAACACAGACCCTATCTTGGGGGTAAGTGGGGGCAGAAGATTTGAGCAGACACTTCACCAAAGATACATGGATAGCAAATAATAAATACATGGAAATATGCTATAATCATTAGTCATTAGGGAAATGCAAATATTCTCTTACTCTTTCATGAAATTTTGTTGTTTTTTTCATTAAAAAAATTACAATGAGACATTGACAATACTATGTACTAATGACATGCAGAGCGACCAACCTCTCACACATTGCTGGGAGTGTGAAATGTAACTACTTTGGAAAACAGTCTGGTAGTTTCTTAAAAAGCTAAGCACTGCCTACCTCACTTTTAAGTATTACCCAGGAGAAATAAAAACATAAGTTCTTATACAAATCTGAATTAATGCTTATACTAGTTCAAAACTGCAAACTATCTAAATGTCCTTTAACTGGTGAACAGATAAATTATGGTACAGCCGTACATGGAAGACTTCCCAGAAATAAGAACTAGTGACAAACTATTAATAAATATAATATGGATAAATACCAAATACATTGTGCTAAATTAAAGTAGCTAGACTGTGAAAGTTATAGCGTACACTGATTCTATACAAGACATCTAGAAAACGCAAAATTACAGAAAGAAAAGATATTAGTTGTTGCAGTGTTTGCAAGTATGATGTGGAAAATTTTTGGAGAGTGATAGAAATGTTTTGTATGTTTATTCCAGTGGTGGCTACATATCTCTGTCTAAACTCATGACATGTATACCATAAGAACAAATAACACAGCTCCTACTTATCTTTCTAGCTCTTAAAAATTGCCTTAGTGCATCCTATACCTTTTCTTTATATTACCTATAAATTATTTGGTAATGTCAACCAGAATGACTAATAATTAATGAACACTAAACTGATACTGAGTATTGCTCTAAGTGCTTTACACAAATTAATTTTTTAATCCTCACCCTAGAAAACAGGTATTAATAGTATTCCCATTTTATATACAAAGAAAGAAGCACAGAGGAGTTAAGTAATTCAAAGAGGGTTTAATAGTCAGTGGTGGAAAAACACTGAATGGCTGTTAGATTCTCTAATATAGTATTTAATCTGTATTATTTAATCTGTATAAAAATTCAATGAGTTTTTTAGATATGGAGACTGAAGACAGAGAGTTTAAGTAACCTGCATAAAGACCAAGAGTTATTTTATCATTAAAATTCAAATTATAGGTCTTCATAAACCAAAAACGTGTCCCCTCTTTTCCCCTAGGAATCTAGGTTCTAGGTTGAAAAAGTACCATAGGAGGCAAAGGTAGACTATGCTTATGAACAATTTTACTTCTTAAATAATAAACAGCATGTTAAATCATTATTTCCAATTCTCATTTGGGAGAGTCTACAGGTCTGAGACAAAATGATATGTGATTAAGGGCAGAGAGCCTATCACACTGACTTGAAACAAGCATAGTATCTATTGTTTCTTTTCCTTCACTTGCCAAATGCTTATCATTCTGATATGTATCATCTCTGCTGTTTGCTATTCTAAATGTAGCACAAATGACAAATCATAGCAAACTGCAGAATTTATCAATCATTAAGGATTTACAATAGGTTAATTTTAAAATGGACTGCATTTCACAGCTGCAAAGCTTTTGTTTGGTTTCTAGACCAAATGAGAAGCCATTATTGGACTGAATGACTTTTCCATGGGCATGACTAGCAAAAAGAAAGGTCACGTGGAGGAAACAGGTACCTCTGCCAGGTTAAGGTGAGGTGATAGTAATGGCTTAGTACAGTGCCAAACTCAAGGGCACAGTATATTGGCTCACTGTTTAGTACCAAGCATGATAAGAATTAAATACAGTCCACAAAGTCACTGTATGCTTTAAGATAATAAAACCAATACACAACCAAGGAAAGTTTTTCAGTCTACTATTAACATTAGATACTGATGTTTAACAAAATTCGTTAACACACTGGACCTAGGCAATTCATTAAGAGGCCAACATATAGTTCAAATGAGTCCTTCATTTACTTTCAAGGACTTCCCAACAATTTGAATCCACTACAGTTCATTTAAAAAATTCACTGGGTACACATAATGTTATCTCTTCCTGCATCCATTTAACTCAACTATTCTACTATGCTCTTCGGATAGGGTAGACTTCAAAAGAACTGTCCGCCAGAGAGATCTATGTGCATTTGAGGCGGTAAACCAAAATGCTTCGATGATAAATGAAGACTTCTTCCTGTTCAGCCTGGCGTTTAGAAACCAACAATAATGCTGAGGTTCTTCTCTTTTAATGTTCTAGAGTAAGCTCTCCTTTAAAGTGACTCAGTTTGCTTTAGTAGCACTAACAGGCACCAAAGACCACAATACTGACCCAACTTTTACACAGAACTCCTTAGTTTATTTAAAAATGTTCTTGTGGTGATTAGTATACATCTGAGCAAATGAAGCTCTCAAGATGCCTTTCTCACAAGTCTGAACCTGCAGTCAGTACAGACGCTCACTGGGCCCTGACCACAGCAGCCACGGTCTGCCTCTCTCCTGTGTCCAGTCATTTAGAGTCAATCTTTATGCTTTGCCATGAACATTTCACGTTTCTTCTTCAAGAAAGAAATCTTGGAGTTACTGACAAAGTACTATACAAAGTGAACAATGCTCAAAATCGTAGGGTTCCATTTTGTTTCTCTATATACTCAAGGAAAAACATTTATATAAATCTACCTCATCAGCTCCAGATACTGGGGATATCAAGAATCACGCAAAGGATGTTCAAAGTCTGAAAATGATTAAAGTAAGTTGTCTGTACCAACTGTTACACTCCATAAGTATCTTCCTAAAAAATTTTTTTTCAAAACATAAGAGCCTTTTCCAGTATTAAATATTTTGGAGTTGAAACTCTAAACAGAAAACTTGGTGATCATCAAATCACTTTTATTCTGCAATATTCAAGTACTAAAGTGTCCTTCCTTCTCCAATTATCTCTATTAATTACCGTGCATGTGACCATTCATGGGCAACTTAGCAAGACCCTATCTCAAAAAAAAAAAAAAAAAAAAAAAAGTGGACTGCAGCTCAATGTGAAGGCCCTGGGTTCAACCCCCATGCTCCAAACCCCAAGAAAATTACTAAATAGCTAAACCAAAGAGCTAATGGATTTGAACCAGTGAAGCACCCTTTACAGTCACCATAAAAAAAATGTGGACTCCAGAAAGTCATGTTAAATTCAATGAAACATAATCTTCTAAAACTGAAATGATTAAAAACAGGAGCTGCATATGAGAAAAACCAACCAACAATAAGCTTCAAATGCCAGGTGTTGATCAATACTAGCCCGAATAGAAGGGTCCAGAAAGAAGATAGGATATGTTGAAAAAAAAAAATCTCAAACGCGAGTAGGAAAAAAGTAGCAGAGATGAAATGTCCTAAGCCAGGTTTGTGAAATACAGAGAAAATGCTTTTTAGTTGAGTAACAGACACATATTTTACTGATGATCAGTGCTATTTAAATTTTTAGCAGGCCCCAGTGATTAGGTGCCCTCTCTCCTAGGAACTGATTTATGTGCTTTTTCTTCAAACTTATAGGAGGAGAGGGCAAGGATTCAAAAAAAAAAAAGTTAAAATGTACATGTACTAACTCTCCAGGATGAATGTAAGCATTATTTACTGCAAACACGTACTAATAAATTATTTTAAAGGGGAGGGGTCTTTGCATAGAATTCTGCATGTATGTAAAATTTATGCTATTATTTAAAGATTTCTACTTAGAAATAACTGATTGACTGTTCCCTTCAGTGTTTGTTCTAGTCTGTCCTGATGAAGAAAACAGGATGTCTCCTAGTAGGAACAAAGAGCAATAACATAAATTACACGAGCAAAAGAAGATTCCATTTTTGGACATCCACAATTCAACTGTCCGTGTGTGCATGTGTCTGTGTGAGTGAGTGAGAGAGACAGACAGACAGAGGGGGAAGGACTTTTGATAGAGGCTGGCCTTGAACTCACATCCTCCTTCCTTAGCCTCCCGAGTGCTGAGGTTACAGGCCTGCACCACTGTGCTTGGCTCAACAACTCTTATCAAGCCTCAGAGGATTTACAGTATTCTAAATAAGGTAGCTGGGGTTACCTATTACTTGCTGGGAAGTTATTTTCAGGGTACATGAAATTGAGTCTAAGGATGATTAAGGTAGATGGCTGTTTATTTTTAGTCTAGAAAGTATCTAGCATAGTCTTGGTGCTTATTAAAAATAAAGTATCAAGCCAGGCATGGTGACGCTTACCTGTAATCCCAGAACTCTGGGAGGCTGAGGCAGGAGGATCATAAGTTCAAGTCCAGCCTGGACAACTTAGCAAGACCCTGTCTCCTCTAATTTTGCCAATGTTAACTGAACGTTCGTCAACTTTTAGGCAAGTACCTATGGCACTGAGCTCTTGTGGCTTTCACTGTAGTGGGCTGTTGTGCCAGTAGCACACTTGCTGTGGAGGGTCTGGTACAGTCCAGTGATAACACAGGAAGGATGTTGTGGGATGGTTACTTAAAATCAGAGAACACTACAGAGGGCTAGAACATAAGCTAAGAATCCATCATTTCCTTGGTTTGCCTGCTGCCACAGGAGCAGTGATCACCTCCCGGTACCATTCCATGCCTAGCTGTTATAAACTATCACTTCTTTAACCTGTCTCACCAACACAATTCAGACATTACCACTGTCATTGCAATTTTTGCTTTTGGATTATTTAAGATAAAATAGTTCTTCAAATCCTATCACCTAGTTGGTGTTAAATTTACACAGTCATGCTTCCCTTACTCCGATGAAAAATGAATGTTCTAGTCTGTTTCTGTCCTTATTAAAAAAAAAAAAGTGGTGGTGGTGGGAGGGGGAGATCGCTGTTTTAACTGTTCTACAGCCTGCAGTTTCACTGGCAGATGAATTCTGTGCAGCCTCACTTCAGAGCTTACTGAGGGTAGAATAAACAATTGTCTTTAACACCAATTAATCATGAAACACGAAGTCTGAGTTGCACAGGCTAGCAGTGGTTTATCAAGTCAGGGGAAGTGGCAGATAAAGCAAATCTCAATTTCTCAATCTTTCTCTCATCAATCGTGATAAAAGAAAAGTAACTCATTCTTACTTACATTTCCTTTTGCTGGTTTTGTCTTTCAGCAACTTGTTTTTTGCTTAAATAACTTTTTAGACATCAAAACCCAACAGTGAGAACAACTATGTTAATAACACCAGGAAATCTGTTTGCTTTGTTAAATTGAGTTTCAAAAGCACTTCAATTGAACATACATTTGTGATTCCAAGTAATGCCTATTCTTATATCCACTTAAAATGTTTACTTTATTACAGCTTATTATAAATGTGAAGTCTGAAATGCAGCACCATGACTGCTTAATTTCCAGGCCACAATTTTATGATAATCATATGAACTGTATTCATGCATCAACAGAACTGCTTAACAATACCCCAAATGGGGCTACTAGCAGCTCTGTCTTTCCAGTAGCCACATGGGAAGCACAGCGGTAGGTGGAAAGCTCTTTGAGAATTTTAACTTAGTTTGTAACAGCTACTATTTTGCTATATTTAGCTCAGTTTAACTGCTACTATCTCAGAATACAGGTGAGCTCTTACAGAAAAACAGTACCCAGACATATGAACAAGTTAAAAGAATTCTGTTATTTATGTATGGCTGGGGTATGTTTTTAGGCAGTCTTCAAGTACCAGAAAGGTTGAGACCACAGAATCCCTCAGTACTTGATATTCCTTACTTTAAGAAGTAGTAAAAAGTACCTAGAAGGTACCTTCTGTCACCCTGGCATCTCACAAAGGAGTAAAGGCACATGTATAACATATGCAGACTCAATAAATGGAAATGAGCAATGGGGACAGACACGTCCCTTCCTCCCCAGTATTCTCTGAAGCACTCATGCCCCCTCCTCACTTTTGTGTCAAATAGCCCATATAATAGTGTCCTTGGTATGGGCTGAACTCCCCGGCAACAATGGTTCCTTGCGTAAGCCTGTATTTTTGTCCTGTTATGCTCATTGTTTCATTCAGAGGATCTGTCTGCATGAAGTGGACCATGCTCTTTGGGAGAGACATCAACCATTAGCAATCAGGATTATGTGGTAATAATTTGTGTGTGTGTGTGTGTGTGTGTGTGTGTGTGTGTGTGTGTCTGTCTGTCGGTCTGTCTGCCTGCCTGCCTATCTACAACTTCAGATTTAAAAAATAAAACTCTTAGAATTACTTCTCTGAATTGATAACAGAGTTCAGTGCAAACATTCATCAACTTTAACATAATTCATTTTTAAATCCCTAACTGCTTTTGAAGTCCAGAATTTTAGCTGTAAAAGCTGGCCTTGATCAACTCTCTTTTTAGGTAGAAAACACTGAGATTCACAAGCTTGTCAAATAACTTATCAAAAGAATATGCCTCTGCGGGTGCAGAACTAAAACCTGGGTCTAGACTCTTGGCATCTCAATCCAGCACACTGACTCTGGGGTGTCTACAAGACAATCCTTAATAATCCAAAGTGAAAACTTTGCCCAGGAAATTCTTATTTGCAGTCATACAAATTTCACCAGACAGAAGAAAAATGATCCAATTTATCTAACGCAAGAAAAAGTTCTTATCCCAACACACTACAGACACATACTTCATAAAACAATTTGCTTCCCTACTTTGTGTAACTCTTTGTGCAATTTTGCTTTATTTCATTAAAACAAAAACAACAAAATTGGATGAGATTCACTAAAATGATTTTAAGACCAATTACCAAAAGTTGGGGAAAATCTTGCAGAGGTTTATTCAAAAGAGTAATAGATTGATTCCAAGCAACCAGCAAGAAAGTAGGGGAAACAATTTAACCTTTTCTAGTCTTAAATTAATATACGATATAAATAATTGAGGTGGACAACTCTCAGGCCATCACGAGTCTTCTTGTTCAGAAGGCCATCTTTCCCATACTGTCTCATTCTCGCAGGAAATGCACTGTGAAGAGGCTGCCCTGCCTGGGCAAATACTCTCACCCATGTCTCCTGTATTCTCCCTGGCATAACAAACCAGTAAAGTACACCTAATGGCTTACTTTAAAGATTTCAGATAGCATTTTTCTCCAGAGAACTGAGCCTGTTTTGTTAGCTTCTGAAACACCACATAACATATTATTTAGAGTATAAGTCCTTTCCATTTACTTTTCTCACATTAGGTAATAAGCTCCTTGAATGAACAAAACAAGCGCCATTATTTTGTTCACTGCCAAATCTCCCACTGAACACATAACAGGTGCTCAGCAGTCTTTATACTATTCTTTTCTGCCTTGCACATCCTTCCTCTCCTTCCCTCTGGCTAGCCATTTCCCTTTTACCAGGATGGTTTTCTCTGGAACCTCCTTTCTAATACCTTAGATACTTGTGCTTCATTGATAACATATCTTGTGCTTCTTTATCTTAGAAAGATAATCGTTGAATTCTATCTCTAGCTTAACAAAAATCTCTACTAGGATGGAACTTTAACAAACTGCCTAGCATAGTACGTGCTCAAATAAAACTTTTATATGCACACATGAAGAAAAAGTTAGATTTTTTTATCTGAAAACCAAACCAAATCAAAACAGAATAAGCTCACGCTAATGACCCAGTCATATGGCTAACTGGAAGTTGCAGCAACTATAGCTTCCTGAAAAGTCCCTTAAAACCTGCTGCCAAATAAAATTAGGCTCCTCCTACCTTTGTGAATATGGGTGTTTTCTAGCAAAAGGAGAATTAATAAAACATTAGCTATTGGGAGAGGTTAAAGTGGTAAGAGGGAGGAGAAAGAAGCAAGCAGACCATCCCCCATGCATTTTTGTCATATGGGAAGCAAATAAAATAAGGCTTCCTACTACATCACATTTGTTAGAAACCAAGAATTTTTTGCTTCCTAAAATACAAAAGATAATGACTCACCCACCCAGCATTTATCAATATTGTTCACAGTATGAAAAAAAGATAAATGCATCAAATGCTCAATTAGGAGACGTACGAGATAATACACAGTGTAAATATGCAAATTTAAAATAAAAAATGAATTTACATAGCACAGTTGATAGGAATTCAAAGGTTTTATAAGCATTAACCATTCACATTCTTATGAGCTAGTATTGCAAAATTTCTATTTTTAAACAGTGGAGTTTGGACTCATGTAAACAAGAATTAATTTAAAATAGGTTTATGTCTTCCTGTCTGCCACTCTAAAATGAGCCTACCTTTTCTTCTTAAAATCATTTTCCACCTATTAGGAAAATCTTAAGAAATTCCATCATAATTCCCACCAAATCATCAGTCAGAAGGCTCAGCAAATTGTCTCAAGAAACATAACTTGCCAAATTGCTGCAAATTGGCATCAGTAATAATAGTCACTGGGACTGCACAAAGTTCGAAAGCCACAGACCAAGAAAAGATACATGTCAAGCTGCTGAAAGTCTGAGTGTATGAAGGATTGTCCTGAAGTCCCTAATAATTCATCACTTTATTAATGATCCAACAGATGACTTAATGAGTAGCCTACTAATAAGATCTACACTCAAATTTGGAGGATCTTTTGACTCTTCACTAGGAGAAATAATACAATACAGAATCTTAAGATATTTCTGAACAAAAAAACTGCAGAAATATAACTTAAAAATATAAAAAACGAAGTCCTGGTAAATACTTAATACATAAGTAAAAATGAACAATAATCACTGTGGAGAAAGAAATGATAGGAAATCATAACAAATACATACAGATATATAGCTACAAGTCTTTTCTCTATTTCACACTCTCCCGTGTATACTTTACTGCCATCATTTAGATGTATATGATTATTTTATTTTTATTCTCCTAATCTATATATTTATGACTGTGGTTTTGGGTATTTACTCTATTATCTGAAAATCTCTCCTATATTCAAGGTAGAGAAATAAGGGCATATCTTCCCTTTAAATGATATAGATCAAATATTTATACACCAAATACTTCTCCTCCTCCTACTACGCAGCTGTATCCTGACAACTCTAAAGAACCTCCCGTGCCACCACAGGAGGTAAGGTAACAGGAGAAACGGAACTGCAAGTGCTCCGTGGTCAAGGGCACCTGTGGCATCTGCCGAATGAGGAAGAAGGCCAAGTGTTTTAGTTACTTTTCTCTCGTTGTTGGGACAGAATACTCGATACCCAAAGTTAGGGGAAGAAAGGTTTATTAGCTCACAGTCTGCAGAGGTTTCAGTCTATAGTCCGCTGGGTCCGAGGCGGGGCGGCGTGCAGACCGGCAGCCGGCCGGCCGCAAAGTAAAGTGAGGAGATCCAAGGAATGTATGCAAAGAAGCAATGCAAACAAGCAGCTAGTTAAGCTTCTTCCTGTATCTTTATCTAGGCTACCTGCCCCCAGGGCGGCCCACACTCCCGCCCCCAATTTCAGTCTCACATCCTTGATCCCAGCAGAACAATGCCAAACCGATCAATGGATCAATTTAGTAATCACTCACTCTAGATCCAGCTATCTCTTACCACATGAGGCTTTGGGGGGACATCTAGACACAAACCATAACACCAAGAGATGCAGCTTCATTTGAAAGCACCAATACATTGTCAAGGTTTGAGCCCAACACAGTTCCTTTAAGCAAGTCAATTTGGCTACAGCCGCCTGCAGCTTTAACTTATTCTGAATTCTGCAGTTTAAGAAAGATTGTTTTAGAGCAATTCTATGTTATGACTCCTAATTAATACATCGCCTTTTGGTAACTAGAGGGTCATGCAGGGTGTCTACATACTTGAGGCAGCTAGTCATGGAAAGTTTCAGTCATGGAAAGTTTCGGTCTCACTTTCCTCTGACTCCCTAATTTTTAACTGTTATCTGAACAGAATTCTTGAACATTAAAAAAAAAAGAATTTTTGAAACATTTATTTGAATGCTTTCACTTTTATAAATCTTTAAAATCAAATACAAAATATACAATTTTATACATCAATAAATAAAATTAAATATAGTATTTTTCCCTCGTGCATGGTGGTTATGTTCCAAGATTTCCAGTGGATGCCTAAAACTGCAGACAGTCCAAAATTCTATGTATACTACACCTTTTTTCTACACATACATAACTATTGTGTTAGTCAGCTTTTTATTTTGTGACAAAATACCCTATATTGTTCATTTAAAAGGAGGAAGGGTTTGCTTTGGTGCATGGTTTCAGTCCATGACCCCTTGGCCCTGTGATGGTAGATGCATCATAGCCAGAGCACGTAGCAGAGGTTATATGATTTTTTTTTTTTTTTTTTGGTGTTGAGGATCGAACTCAGGGCCTTCTGCTTACAAGGCAAACACTCTAACCACTGAGCTCAATCCCCAGCCCACAGGTTATATGACTTTTAAGCTATGTAATCTGGCCCACAATACTTGAAATCTGTTAGATGGTGGCTACTGAAGATGAATGACTTAACCTATGTAAACCATTCAGTAGAACATTTTGGGGGGCACTCAGTTTGCATTCCTGTTATTTCTTGGAGTTGTTTTGCATTCAGCTTATATAGGAAAGTATATACTACATAAACAATTTTCCATTTGAAACAGCAAGCAAATAAAATTAAATAGAAGAAATTAAATCTCATGCAGCTCATTCTTAATATATGCTTCAGCATAAAACTACTAAAGGTAGTATATGAAGGCAAGTGATAGACTATTTTCATTCTACTGTCAACATGAATTAGGAAAGACTGGCATTCTATAAGGTTATTTATAAACTAAAATCTAAATAATGACTTTGAAATAAGAGTACTTTGAGCTCAAAATATCTCTGTAAATCAGACCCCTGTGTCACAGACGTAAACTACTGTGCATAGGACTCTATGTGTCCTAATTTTTCTGGACACCAGTTCTGTACCGAGTTCTATGGAGCCAGAGTACCCTAAAACAAATATTCAACAAACAAACAAACATACCCTGTGGTTTTGTTACTTTTTTTTCTAATTTCTCATGTCAGTTTCTCATATGGAAAAAAAATGTAAAAATGTCAAAAGTGAGGATCCTAATGAACTGGGGATCTCAAGGTGATAAAAGAATAAAGCCCCTATCTATAATGATTTATAACTACTTTGGGGGAGAGGGTGATGATGGTGAAAGAAACACCAGTTATATAAATGACTTTCATGGGTACAGTACTGTGCTGGATGCTTTACTCACACTATTCCATGTAATTAATATAGCAGTTATAAAAAGTACATTGTCATTCTCATTTATAAACAAAGCCCCAAGGCACATCTACTATGAAATTGGATGCGAACTCCCTCAAAACACAGTTTGTCTGGCCCTAAAGTCTGTCCTAAGGTTCAGAAATTAGTTTGCTTTTCAATTGAATGACAAATCGTCTTTGTGTATTTTAATAGATTCATGAAAATATTTCCATAAAGATTTCCAAAAACTAATTCTGAAGGTTAATCCCACACTCTATAAAGGGCATAAACATGCCTCACACCAGCCTGTCACTTCTCTCATAACTGAATCTAAGCAAAAAAGGAAAGAGCCAAAACAAACTAAAAAAACTGAAGGGTTCTAGTCCTTTTCTTAAGATATACTTTTTCTGTAACTTGCCAAATTTCTCTATCGGTTAGATACTGTGAGTAATTTTTTCACAGAAAATCTCGTGTATTTATAGCAAGCTAATTGCTTTTCAGAAGTGACTGTCATATGTATGTGGATGGTTTTAAGATTCAATTTTGTCAAAAGCTGGAAAATTAATTCATGCTTCATCCCATGCAAGCCTCATGTTTTAAGAGATTAAAGGCCACTCCAAATACCTATTACCATGAAATTTCTAAGTCTCTGCTTAACTATTAATTTACTTTTTTGATGATATAATATACAAGATAAAGAGGATATGTTTACTGCAAGTAGTTCAATGTTCTAACAATTGTTTTGCTTACTAGCAAGAATATTTTTAGATTTTTAAGGTTCAGACCAAAAAGGAGCATGCATATTAATCATAAGGGCACTGTACTAAGAAATAAAAACAAAAGATTCCAGCAAACACAGTATTTACTAATTTTTCTATAATATTCTTGGCTGCAAAAAACTTGAGATGCTAACACTGGTTAACACTAGTCTTTTACCAGTTAAATACAGGTACTTTCACCATCTTTGCGGATGTTTTTAACACACACTTCCCCCAAAAGCTACAATATGCTATTTGCTGCACAATTGTTTTTCTCAAGGGAAAGCACCATTTTGAAAACTTCAGTTTGTTGAAACAGTACATAAAGCTGTCGGTGAGCCTCTTAGTTTATATAAGCAAAAGTGAATTACACTACTTTTGTTACTGTCAAACAATGAAAAGGAAATTTGAATGATTACCACTTTTGATTTTTACTGTATTTTTTTCCAGCTGAATATGGTAATATATTTCAAAAACGATGTCAAAGATGCCACTTTACTACAGGGCAACATGAGAACAGACCATTTGGTGAAATCAACAAGCAAAACATTTTTTTTCTTTTAAATTTCAGAGAAGAAACATCTATTTCTTCATCTATGTGAAATTCCTTTGAAGTATATACAATGAAAATAAAGGTCTTGAGCAATTGTGAGGTAGTATAAAGTATAAACTAAAAAGTTTAATAGGCTTAAGATTACTAATGAATATTTAGAGTAGCCATTATTCATATACTTCAGTCTGTGAGATACATACTACTCATTTCAAATATGGAAAATTTTAATGGTAAGGAAAGATATATATACTGGTAAAATCTGAAAAAGAATGCAAAAAGAAAAAAAAGATTTCACGTGTAGTATATAAGTACTTGCTAAGAAAGTGGTACAAATCACATATCCCTCCCAGAGAAAAAGGACTAATCTTTTCCAGAAATTAGATCAAACTTTCCTTATGGTTCTTGCTGTACTGCTCTTTGCTTTTAGCTATTTGTATACATACCATAATTTCCTTGAAAAGTCAGATTTTTTATTTTTGATTTCTGAATGCTGCTACTATACTGAAAAATACCTAGCACTCTGTAAGATATCTGTATAAATACTTGAATGAATGAATGATTGATGATGGTGTTAAAGAGGATGAAGACAGCAGTCACATTCAGGGCCAGGCATTGTTCTGAGCATGTCACATGCATTAACTAATTTATTGTTAGTTTTCTCTTGACATCTTCACTATATAAATAAGTAAACTAACACACTGAAAGAATTATTACCCCTACTCATTGAACTTTTTCACACTCTTCAACGCCTGACTTTTAGTGACTTCTTGGGGAGTTCTCTGACCCACTAGATATGGCTTACTACCCTTGCTATCCTTTGCTTTCCCAATTACAGTAACCACGCTTGAAGTACTCAGCAGCTCCGCACTTCAGACAGTAAGGCCCACAAAGGCAGGGATTTACCACCTGAATCCCAACACCTAGCAAAGTACTTAACACATCAGCGAATATCAGTTTAATTATTGAATGATACATACTAAGTAGTAGGTATTCACTAAATGCTCATTTAAGAAGTAACAAATATGAGTGATCCTGAGGTGATTTTGAGATAGTCAATATTATTAACTGCCCAGTAGGTCAGTGAAGATTCAAAATTGAGGTTTAAGAAAAGTATGAGGACTAGAGGCTAAGAATTGAGAGTCCTTTGCAGATAAACACTCTGTATTTGCAAAGACGATGATAAAGTTGAGGCATTATTAGCTGATTTATTTCTGAATACATACTACTTGTATATTCAGAAGAACTCCACATTATATGTTTAAGTTGTAAGCTCCCCAAATAAAAATTTGGAATGAGTCCCAATTACCTGAAAAAAAAATCTGTAAGAGATTCCTCTGTGTAATATGAAAAGCTACTCTGTGTTGTTTTCAAATCATATATTGATTCTACTAGAGTACTACCTGGAATTGGCCATTAGCATGTTGAGTTGGGCAGAAAAGCTCCTAGTTTATAGGAGAGGTTATAATGACTGTGGTGAAGCTAAAATACACTGTGCTATCATCATTATACACTATAAACACTCAGACACTGGAGATGAGCTCTGCATTAAAGAGACAAGCAAATATTTAAATCTGTAGATAGACTTAAAAGAAGAATGTTAATTATAAATTACACCACCCTGCTACTAAGACAAAAGTGAAAATTCCAATAATGCACTGACAGGAGAATAGTAGGATTGATCCTCTTATTTTGCCAGAGAAACCTGAAGATAGATGTATGTAAGTTAAGTTGGAAAGACAAGTATTTTAAGGTTCAAACCTGTTTTATTATGAACTCGCTCAGCTGTGAGTGGCAGTGATAACCAGCTGCTGCTGCAGAAAACAAGATTTTTGAGTAAAGGAAGCAGGCTCATTGAAGAAAAGAAGCCACTGCAAATGAAAGAACATTCCTTCTGAGTGTAACTGCTGCTGCTTATTGTCTTCCTGGTTTTATTGCACATATATAGCAATAATAGCATTACATTGAAATACTTGGATCACAAAAACAGTAACATAATTGAAAGAAATAAAAAGCAAATCTGTAGCCCCTTTAAACATACAAAACATGGCCACTAGCACAGGACTGCCTTAACAAAAACACAGAAAAGGCCAGGCAAGGTGGTGCATCCCAACTCTCAGGAGGCTGAGATAGGAGGATGGAGATTTTGAGGCCAGCCTGGTCTGCACAGTGACCATGTCAGGGTTACATAGAAAGATCCTGTCTCAAAACGTATTTTAAAAAAAGGATAAGAATCACAGAAGAATTATTTCATTAAAAAATGAAAAAACAGAAATGCAACTGTTAGTGAAACAAAGTACTACATCCTCCTATAGGAAGACACACAGATAGCTTTAGGTCCTAGAACGCAGATATACATAATTAGGTGCAAATGAAGGCTACTGATTCGACAAGTTTAGTTACCTAATTTTCCCTATAAACACCAGCCCTTAGGTTATTGGCAGAAAAAACAAACAAAACAAAACAACAGCAGAGAGAAAGGAAATGCAGAATTTGAATTTGAGAAACAACAGCTAACATCAAATCACCAACCATAAGAACAGTAATCATGGAGCACTTTTCTAGGCAATAACTGATTTAAGTGACATTAACGATCCTAAGGCTAGATGATATCCAAAATAAAAGTTACATAAACTACAGCACAATTTTTTTTTAAAGGAAAGGGCACTTCTGATACACGAAAGGAAAAAAATAAATATAAATGCTTACTTTAAAAAGCTACATGGAAAATACTTCATTAAATGACAACAATATTAGGCAATAGAGGCAAGTCTTTTCTGTCTTGTATTAGTATAGCATTCATTCTTTTCAATACACTGATGTGCATGCTGCTTCCTTTGATATACTTACATTCTCTGATGAAAAGTTTAAACCAGTCATACATACACAAAGACAATGTCAGAAGAACAGAGAGTGGGTTTGGGGAGTTGGAAAAACCTGGGTTTCGATTTCAGTTCCACCATTTACTGGTTGCATGATTATGAGATGACGTTTCAATTTTCTCAGTATGTGCAAACAAAATTCATGACATAAATATCAGAAGGTATGATATGTACTGACCACACAATATGTGCTCAATAAAAATGATTTCTCATGCCTTTTTACAATACTTTTTTCTTCTATACCCAGGTACAATTAAAATCATGCAGCTTTATTTATGCCAGAGCTAAAATTAATTTTTTTTTTCTTTTTTGGTGCTGAGGATTGAACTCATTGCCTTGGGAATGATAGGCAAGTGCTCTACCATTTGAGCTAAATCACCAACCCCTAAAATTAAATTTTCAAAAATTATCTTTGATCTCTGTACAAAGACTAAATTTTGAAAACAGTGCCTAATTATTTCCAAAAGATATTGAACCAGATACATGTAAATTTTGTTGTTATATAGTAAAACACCAACAGGCTCTTGCTTCCAGATTACCATGTAGAAAACACTGAAAGAAATATTTAAGGAAAATGTACACTAAGTCAGCTGAAGTACACACCTACAAGTCCAGTACTCTGGGAGGATGAGGCAGGAGGACTGTAAGTTCAAGCCCAGCCTGAGCAACTTAGAGACTTAGCATAACCCTGTCTCAAAAAGAAAAAGAAAAAAAGTCTAGGGATGTAGCTCAGTATGTGTGTATGTGCGTGCGCGCGTGCGTTTGTGGGTAGGGGGGTTACAGGTATACTAAAAGAACTAGATTTTCAGATTTTTGTATCACTTACAGTTTACAAATTATTATTTTTTAACTTAATAGTAGGCTCTTGGCACTTTACTTTTAAGTCACAATTTTGAAAATAACTTTCTGAAGAAGCTGTGAGTGCAATAACAAGACTAATTATCACCTTCAATGGGGAAAAGGGTGCAATGAACTGATTTCTCTTTCACAATAAAAATGTGCACAGAACAAACTTGAACCAATCAGTTATCTTTTTCCACCATATAATTATCTTGTGAAAAAAATGTAGACTTAATCTTAACTTTTCAAGACAAAAAAAATGAAAATAACTGAAATAACTACTAGGAAAAGGTAAAATCTTCCATGACTTAGCTCCAAAAAGATATAACTAACCACATTCAAAAAGACTCTTTACCTACTGTGACATTTTCTGTCACAATAGTTCAATCTGAGCAGCAACAGAATGTCAGAAACAACAAATAGAAAAATTCAACTATATTATTAGCTCTACTTCGTTTCTCTTAGAATTAAGTATTTCAAATAATGTGAAGAAGATATAAAAATATTTCCCACCTGACAGCTAAAACTTCTAGAACTTGGAAGTTTTCTGTTATCATCCAGAATAGTGACCACTTAATTTCTTCAGCTGGGACCTTAAGAAGCCATATGAAATAGTGATTTCAATTACCAAGAAAGTATCAATTCTTTATGCTAAGTTTGGTTCTTACCTAAAATTTTGTTGTTTCTCTAAAAAAGCATTGGGAATCTTCCCCCGCTAGTTGTAACTTGCAAATTCTTAAAGTGGTCTGTTACCAGTTCGCTGTTAGCACAATCACGTGCTGTGTAATAATGTTTTTTTTTAATTTTTTATTTTTACCAAGAACATGTAATGGTACACTGTATACATAATGATCATAATCAACATGGTTATTTTGTACCTGTACATGATACATCTTGGTTTTCCTCCCTCTTCCCCCCCTTCCCCTCCCCTCTCTTCCATTCACCCACCCCTCCCTATTTGTACTGGTCTCACAAAACTATTTATTGGAGATAAAGGTTCCTACTGCCTAGTCACAACACTGCTGTCATAACACTGTAACTCAACAATAGTCATTCATGTATTTGTGAAAATGCTAGTACAAATAAACCTACTATGCTACTAGTTTAAAAAAAAAGTATACTTCAATTTTAGTAGATGTGCTGCCAAAGCAAGCACAAAAACAAAACAAAAAAAAAACAAAAACCCCAGTATACTTCAAAGTGTGGTGGCACATGCCTGTAACCCCATGAACAGGAGATTGCATCTATGTTACAGAGTGTCAAGATGTCTAAAAAAGACTATCAAGGAAAAATTTGAGGAAGACGGTGACATGGACTTATTTCAGGGCATTCAGAAGAGGTAGATATTAATAGATGGGGCTGACAGAGCTAACTTTAAAGACAGATCTGGCCTCAAGATAGTATGGATGTATTAAGGGCATTTGGAACTCTACCAAGAATGAATAGCATTCAGAAGAACAAAATTTGACATGCTTTCATTAATCTATTAAATCATGCAAAATAGTAACGGTATTTAGATATCATCATTGGACATTACTTAAGATTTTGCTTATTACAGATAAGAATGACCCCTAAAAGGGGGCCTAGGAGACTAGATACAACAGAATAGAACAGTTCATTTTAATAGTAACTTCCCCTCACCAATACATTTCTCACTTTTTCCTCATGTATATCCATTCCACTACAAATATCTCCATTTAGTGGTATCTAACGACCTATATCATGTGCCTCTTTATTTCATTCATCTTTTCTAAACCATAACCTCCCTGGGAACATCTCCATGATTATTCTCACAGTAACTGCCTTTTACATCACTCAATTATCCTTGTGCTATGCAACCAACCTACTCATCTTGAAACTTAAAAAAAACATCTGTTCCCTCCTCCCTGCAATTCTGCTATAATTCTTTTTGCAGCTAAAATCAGCCTTGACTCATCAAAATGCCTCTAGGATACACTGATATGGAAAAACATGAAAATGTTTTAATTTCAGCTATGCTCACAAGGCACACTCAAATTGAGGCAGAAAATAAGAAGCTCCTTTCACTATAACTGCTACCCCTGCTTAAAAAAAAATCTTGCAAATGAGATAACATTTTCTTTCTAAACTAATCAAAGCACTCAAATGCACAGATTTGTTTATATACCTGATTTCCTATAAGCTGACTCTCAAAAAAATGGACTTCTAGATACTGTTCCAAATTAATAACTATATGAAACTTTTACCCAAATCTTTTGGACATTAAGAAGTAATAAAGATAAAAGTAAAAGGCATTTAATATGGAAGGAAAACAAGCAATGTTGGCCCTTCTAAAAAAAAAATAATGGCTATGACACAGTAAACGTCAAAATGAGATGTTTTGGGCATAGAAAGGAAAATACTTCATAATTCTATCAGAAGACATTGTAATCGGATCCCTTTTAATCCCTCAGAGATTAACAAGTGTTCACAATACAAGAATTCTCAGTTCTTCCTAAAAAAAAAAAATAACAAATGTAAACACTAATGACTTAATTAAGAAGCAAACATCAGGGAAGAGAGGGGAATGGGAAAAAAACGCAGCAAGATATATCATGTACCGGTACAAATTCCCTATGATGAATGTTATCACTATGTATATCTAAAATACACCATGAAATAAAATTCTAAAAATTTTTTAAAAACAGCAAAGGTGAGATTATAGCTCAAAGGTCTCTTTCTCTCTTTTTTTGGATGCTGGGGATTGAACTTGGGGCCTTCTGCTTGTGAGGCGAACACTCTAACCACTGAGCTAAATTCCCAGCCCCCCACTTCTTTTTTTAAGCAAACAAAGCACAGTGATTCTGCATCTAGACCACTGTACTACAACTACATTGTTCCTGGTCAAGTCATTTAGCATAGTCAATGTCTTAACTAGTATTATAGAAATTACAGAGATAATTTTGGACTACTATACAAGCAAAACTCAAAAGACAAAGAATTATGATAATAAACTATATATGATCATAATTCAACATGAATAATAACTACTTAAAAACTAGAGTATATACTAAAATCACACTCCCTAAGAGGCAATATAATCATTCTATGTTATAGCTGTGTAACCTAAGCCACATTACCCAGCCTTCTATGAAGTAACTGAAATAAATGGTAAAGAAATTTTAAAAATTTATTACAATAAAAGACATATTGCCATTAATCCCCCTCAAAATACTTCCCCTTACTTCTAACACACTTATCCCATCATTCTGGCCACTTTCTGAAGCAGTTCTGGAAGTCCTCCTCCGTGAGTTATCTACCCAGCGAATGCTGCTGCTCAGTGCCATCCAGGTTTGTAAAAATGTTACAGTGTGTCCTCATTCACCTTACTCACTAGATCTGGCACCATGTGACTTCTGGCTCTTCTCCAAAGTCAAAAACGATCATTAAAAGGTAAACATTTTGAATAGATTCAGGACACTGAGGCAGCCATGCCAGTGTAACTAAAGACACTCATGAAAGAGGAGTTCCAGAAATGTGTCAGAAAGTGAAAAGAATGATGGGACAACTGTGTTTGAAGCAAGGAGGAGTATTCTGAAAAGGATTAATAGCAAAATGTCTCTAACTGTAATAATTTTTTAAAAATTAACCTGCACAGTAATTTATTTCTTTCTTTAAAAATCATACTGCTTAAGTCTTCCTGGTCTATAGAAGTAGAACATTAAAAGTACTACACTTCACGGGTTGTTTGAGAATTAATGGGAACAGTGCCTGGTATGTAATGTCCAACAAATGATGGCTATAGTATTTTTCTATTTGATAACAGTACTAACTTTAAAAGTTAAAAGTGTAATTGCTCATTCCTTTGGTTTTAAACAAATAAATTACCTGTTTTTCATGTTAGAAAGTTATCAAATAGTGACAAAGAAACAATGATATTTCCAGAAAGATGAATATAGTTGTAACATTTCATGACAAAATGAAAAAAAATTACACATCAGAGATACATTAAATTTAAGTATTCTTTCATAGACGGTCTTTGACTTACGATGTTTTGGCTTAAATTTCTTTTTACTTTACAATATATATTCAGTAGCAATACTATTTCAAATTTTGATATTTTCCTAAGCTAATGATATGGCATACAACACTCCTTGAGATGGTTTGCAGTGGAAGTGACCTATAGCTCCCAGTCAGCCTAGGAAATAATGAGAGTAAACAACTTATATTCTTTTTATTATTTTTTTTTTTTTTTTTGGTGCTGGGGATCGAACTCAGGGCCTTGAACTTGCTAAGCAAGCACTCTAACCACTGAGCTAAATCCCCAACAACTTATATTCTACAGTGTACACAATTGCTAACATTTTCTGGACACTGTGTTTTGTGTTTTTACATCCCATTTATGCCCATACATAAGATATTCAACACTTTATTATAAAACAAGTTTTGTATCAGATTTTAACTGTAGGTTAATGTAAGTGTTCTTAGCAAGGCTAAGATATGATGTTCAGTAGGCTAGGTGTATTACATGTATCCCGATTTCTCAATTTACAGTGGTTTACTCAATGTTAATTCTACTATAAGCTGAGTAGCATCTATTTATTACTTATTTCTCATTGCCTCAACCTCCTTTGCCCCCGCACCCCAAAAGTTATTTCAAACAAATTAATTGCTTATACTGGCTCAGACTTAGAAAACATAAACTACCACAATCTTCTGAGACGAAATTCTGGACAGTCGAATGACTTAAAATTTCATTTTATGTATGTTCCCATAGGTTGCAGATACATTACGTTTTATGAATGTTATATATGAGTGTTTACTGTTAAGATTTTGACAGTTCTCTACTTAAATACTGGTAGAAAACTTAAATAACAGTTTTTCGTTATTAACTGAGTAAAATAAAATTACCTAAAAGTATTTTAATAAGAAACACCACATTATTTTAGCAGAAGAATGATCACTTGTGAAGCTCTTTCCTGGTTGTCAGAAATGCTGACTTGATGACACTGTAGACATAAATATTAGTTAAATTTACAGGCAATTAATACTATAGATAATAAAATTTTAGGATATGAGAAATCAAGTATTTAGCTTACAGCTGAGTAAAAACTATTTTAAGAGAGTATGAGTGTGTTAGTCAGCTTTCCATCACAGTGATAAGATACCTGACAAAAACCAACTTTAAGGAGGAAAGGTTTGTTTTGGCTCCTGGTTGCAGAGGTCTTCAGCCCATGGTTACTGGGCTCTCTTTTGGGCTGTGGTGAGAGAGATCATGGCCAGAAGGCAGAGAAAGAAAGCCAGAGTACCTGTGCTGGTAGGGTGCCTTTCTTCCACATTTGTCCCATCTGGCTCTCATCCGACTGGTGCCTTCTGAGGGCACCAGTACCAACTCTGATACTTCTTATTACAAGTTTTGGCAGTAGATGATTTGTATTATGTAGACTGGGTTTGTTACTTCTCTTTGAGGGGGCAGGTAGAGAATAATGAGGGGTCTTATTTTGCTCCCTGGGGGCTGTACAAAATATACACATTGTCAAAAGAATCAACAAAAAGAAGCACTGGTTTGGAGCTTTCCTAACTGCCTGAAACATGGCCACGGACCACTTGAAATGGTCTTTACTGCTGTGTCTGCACTCTGAAGGCAGCTCCACTCACCACCACACAGTACCATCAATGCACACAGTATCTGCATTTGCACAGGACAGGGGAGCTGATCTGTATTCTAAGACTATGGTATTAGGCAAGAGGACAAGAGAGTATTTTATTTACTGGAGAAATTTTTTTTTTTCCTTTCTGTAAGAACTGAATACCTAAGTTCTAGAATTCTAATATAAATCTAATTAAAAACCCGTGGCATTATTTTTTCAACCCTGGACTTCAGCAATAGCCATTTTCAATATAATCTTTTATACTTTTGTAGTTATCATGGCCTTTGAAATTCAAGCCAGAGAATTTCTTTTTAAAGGTAGAATGGCATTGCAAATTTCAAAGTAGGCAAAACATTGCACGATACCATGTTACCTTTCTTTCTTTCTTTTTTTTTTTTTTTTTTTAAGAACTTTTTAAAGTTACAAAAAAGAAAGTCCAAAATTTTTCTGTAAGGTGTCTGGCTCAGGACAGGCTAAAAGATACTGGAATTTTCGGTGAAGAAAAATGCTAACTTTCTTAATTAGAAAATAATTTGAGAGCTATATTTAAAATGTTGTCAGAATAATACATTCATAAAATCTACATTTCAAATACAGCTGATATTAATAATTTATAACCACAATCTTAAATTAGAAGATAAAATTAATTTGTATTGCCACAAAGATATCCCAATTAAGATGTAACTGAGATTAGAAAATAAAGTTTTAAGGCAATAAATACGTAATTTGAACCAGAGATTTTAAATAATTTGATGAACTTCATGGTAAAATCTTAACGTTTTAAAAAAATTTGGCTAAGCATTCTTTAACAATAATGCTAATAAATATTTATTTAATACTTTTATGTGTCAGGAACTAGGCTAAGGGTACAGAAATGAACAAGACACAGCTCAGGCCTCATGGAGCTTACAGCATTGTTGATAAGTTATCTAAAGACATGAAGACAAGAATAGTGAAAATTGAAATATACGTGAGTCTACGCCTTAGCATTTAGGCAGGAGAACAACCATTACAATGTACTTTTTAGAAGTCTGGCCTGCAACCACTGTGTAATCTGTTAATAAATAATACATAATTTTTAACATCTATAAAGTTACGGCTCAGTTACTACTGGGCTCTTGTGAAAGCCCAAAAGTGACCTAAAGCACTCTGTCAGCAACTGTGCAGGGTAAGAAGTTGTCAGCAACTTACTCACTGCTTCATGGAACTAGGGAAACTTTTAGCAACCATGAGGGTTTATGCTTCTTTTTGAATCTGTTTTCAATAAAGGCATAACTACTTTATCCTTTATTATTATAATATGAAATAATGACAAATTGCCTCGTCATTAACAGTACTACCAAAAATCTGGCCACTATCAATATGTCACATAGTTCTAGATCTGAGTCTATTGCTTTCTCTCAAATTCTCACCTATTTTATTTCTAATTTTTTCATTTAGAGATTTTTACCTTTATTCTTTATTTTCAAAATTCATGAAATCACTTAGGAGGTAAAGTAGGTGTGGAAGGTTCTTTTTTGTTCTTCCGGATTTTTGAAACAAAAAATTACTTAGCTCCAAAAAATACCTTAAATCATTTCTCATTTATCTCTCCCTATGTCTTCCTCCTCCCTCTTCCCAGGAGCTATGACCTCTGGTGTTTTTCTTCTTCGCCAAAGCCCAGTTCTCAGCAACTCAGGGGCAGGCAGCTTCCTTGCTAGCACCCACCGATGTGGCTTTCTCCTGCCAGAAGCACATGGCAACATTAGCTGGACAAGTCCTACACTGGACCAGTGTTTGCAAAACTGATAGACTGACTCACTTTCAATAGAGAAATTATTTAGTGGGCTGAGACCACCATTTCAAAACCAAACCGACATAACAAGTATGGCATTACATCTGTTTTGAAACCTGGGTTTACACTGAGTGGGTATATGTAAATTTAAGTATGGTGTGTGTATGTGTACTGAATTCTGATAAAAATACATCTCCTACATCTCTGTAGGCTATGGTCAAAAGTATGGAAGTCACAAACCTAGAACACTAAGCTCTAAGGACTATACCTTTAACTGAAATACGTCAGATATTTTAGAGATTTAAAAGACTGGTGTTAAAATACTTGGGATTTTTTTGGTTTTTGTTTTTTTTTGGCTTTTTGAGACAGGGGCTCATTATGTAGCCTGGGCTGGCCTCAAACTCGAGGTAATCCTCCTGCCTCTGACTTCCAAATGCTGGGATTATAGGCGTGCCCTACCATGCCTGGCAAAATAGTTTGTTTTTTTAAAGTAAAAATAGGACTGATCTAATAAGTCAAAAATTTCCTAAACAGTTATCAGTCAGATAATAAGTCATTTCCATCAGTTTTCCTAGAATAGTTTAGTCCTTTCATAATGCAAAGATCCAAAATATATAACTTCAACCTTTAATTTAGGCAAGGAAATTAAAATTGACTTGTTAACTATCTCAAAAATATTTTTAAAGTAATAATAATCTAAGCTTGAAAAACCTTAAAGGAAAATATTTTAATTTTTTATAGTAGGCAAAAACATTAGAGGGGACGGTTTGGTGGATTTTCAAACATTAAGGAGAGAGAAGTATTTCTCTGCATTTACTACATATGCACAAGAACACAGACACCAACCTTATATTTACTCAGCTAGGAAGAGATTTTTACAAATTCAAGCTCAGAAAGCTTAGAGTATGTGACTGTGACGAACTGTACCCAGTCACTCCGCACAGATGGACAGAACAAGGCTCTGAGGCAGTGAATGACTGAACTATGCTGGCTGTAAAATAATTGCCTCAAAAAAAAATTCCCCAAAATGGTCACAGTCCTTACTTTTTAGGTATTGTTGCTGCATGGAATTTGTATTTAAAATATGCAAGACTTTTTTTTTCCCCTTTCTGCAGAGTTAACATGGAAACCTGGATCTGACTCAGCCTCACAGCCTCTCACACTTCTTGGGCTGTCAGAACAGGAAGAGGCAACTAATATCAAGCCCTGCAGGAGGGACAGCCCTGTGCCCTTGAGTCTTTCCACAACAACCCTCTGGTTGATGAGCAGTGATGCTGACAAGCTTCAATCCTTCTTGGTTTTATGGATTCTGGCTGCTAAGTGGAGCCTCCAGGACTAGAAACCTATGAGAATTAGCATTAAGATTTTTACTAGACTATGAAATGCTCTGGAAAAAAACCCTCAGAATATATACATAAAATGTAAACTATAATTGAAACTTGAATGTATGTCCAAAAATAATGTATAATTAAAACAATACACACAATTAAGACAAAGGTATTATACGGTGATACATAGAAAAATCCAATTCTAAGTCCCATGTGAGAGACTTCTGACAGCTTAAAAGATTTTAAGTAGGAATAAACCAAATTATTAATCAAAACATTCCATTTCAATTTCAAAAGTGTACATAAATGTATAATAAACCCTAGCCTTATTTAAGCTACATACAACTCTGAACATTTAGAAACTCAGATTAATCCTAATAAATTCAAAAGAAGTTACCACCTTGAATGAGGGGCTGAAATCTGCTTCATTTATTACACAAAACAATAGCAGAGGATACATGAGGCAATTCCTTTCTTACTCTTAATCAATTTTAAAATGATCAGTATTTCTTTTAGTTATACTTTAGAGTAAAATAATCCTGTCTTTTTTAAATAAAAACCTCCAAAAGAAAATTTCCCCTGAAAAGATACATTTTTTAGTGTGTTTGGTACTTTTTTTGGTAGACAGAAAAGGTTGGGGAAACATTCACTTTTTAGGATTCTTAATTTGCAGTCCTTCAGTGTACTTAAATTAGAAGTGAGCAGGGAGAAGGAGAGGGAAAGGAAGGGGGAAAAGGAGGGAAAGGGCAAGAAAAAGCGGGAGAGAGCGGGGAGGGAGGGAGAGAGTTTTTCTAGAGAGAGAGTTCATAGCTTTTACAGAATCTGAAAGGGGTCAATGATCAGAGAGTAGTCACCGTTTGGGGTGAAAGTTATATACAAAACAACCTTCCCTCAGGTCTGTCTTTTTGCCAGTACCATGCTGTTTTTAATACTGTAGCTTTACAGTATAGTTTTAGGTCGGGGACTGTGATGCCCCCTGCTTTTCCCCTGTTGCTTAGGATCGTTTTTGCTATTCTTGGTCTTTTCTGGTTCCAGATGAAATTCATGATTGTCCTTTCTAATTCTTTGAAGTATGTTAGTGGTATCTTCATTGGAATTGCATTAAATCTGCATAGTAGTTTAGGAAGTATAGCCATTTTTCACTATGTTGGTTCTTCCTACTCAGGAACATGGGATATCTTTCCATTTTTTGATATCCTTTTCAATTTCCTTTTTTTAGAGTGCTGTAGTTTTCGGTGTAAAGATCTTTTACTTCCTTTGTTAGACAGATTCCTAAGTATTTTATTTTTGCATGTGCAATTGTGAAAGGTATATCTTTTGTTATTTCTTTTTCGGTGGGTTTATTGTTTGTGTATAGGAATGCTATTGACTTTTGGGTGTTGACTTTGTATCCAGCAACGCAACTGAATTTAGTTATCAATGGAATAGATTGGAGGATACAGAAACAACCCCAAACACACTCTAATACCTCATCTTTGACAAAGGAGCCAAACACCCTCACTGGAAGAAAGATAGCCTCTTTAACAAATGGTGCTGGAAAAACTGGCTTACCACATGTGGAAAACTAAAACTAGATACAAGTCGGGCTGGGGATTTTAGCTCAGTGGTTAGAGTGCCTGCCTAGCAAGCACAAGGCCCTGAGTTCAATCCCCAGCACCAAAAAAAAAAAAGCAAGGTAAAACTAGATACATGTCTCTAACCATGTACTAAACTCAAATCAAAGTGGATCAAAGATCTTAACATTAAAACAGAAACACTAAATTTACTGGAGAATAGAATAGGAAGAACCCTTGAAGACATAAGAGTAGGGAAAAAATATATGAACAGAACCCAGACTGCACAGGAAACAACACAAAGAATCAGTGCTTGGGACCACATGCTATTAAAAAGCTTTTGCACAGCAAAAGAAATCACCAATAGAGCAGGGCGAAAACCCACAGACTGGGATAAAAATTTTTGCTAGCTACTCATCAGACAAAGGTCTAACATCTAGAATATACAAAGAACTCAAAAAAATTAAACCTCTCAAATTTAAAGACCCAATCCAAAAATGGGCAACTGAAATGAATATACATTTCTCAGATGAAGAAATAAAAATGGCAAATAAGTATATGAAAAAATGTTCAACATCACTAGTCATCCGAGAGATGCAAATCAAAACAATGTTAAGATTCCATCTTACTCCAGAAAGAACCGCATATATGGAAAAATCAACCAATAACAAATGCTGGAGGGGCTGTGGGGAAAAAGGAACTCTCCTCCACTGTTGGTGGGAATGTAGACTGGTCCAGCCACTGTGGAAATCAATATGGAGATTCCTCAAAAAACTAGAACTGGAGGTTCCACTTGACCCAGCTATTCCCCTACTGGGGATCTTCCCAGAAGAATTAAAATCGTCATACCACAGGGATATATGCACAACCATGTTCATAGCAACACAATTTGTAATAGCTAAGTCTTGGAAACAACCTAAATGCCCAACAACCCATGAATGGCTAACAAAAATGTGGTTTTTCTACACAATGGAGTACTACACAGCCAAAAAAAGGACAAACTAGAGTCATTTGTACGTAAATGGATGTTCCTTGAGAATGTACTTTTAAGTGAAATAAATCAGACACTCGTGAGTATACATTGAATTGTTTCTCTGATATGAGAAAACATAACTGTAAATAAGGACAAAGAGGTGTAATAGATATTATATAAAAGGAAGATAATATACAAAGGAGAGGAGTACTAGAAAGAAAGAAGGAGAAAAGCAGAAAGGCAACAAAGGAAAGAAATGGGAAAGGGAAAATACAGAAAATTATGAATAAACCTGCTGTAAATAGGGAGGGAGGGAACAGAGGGGAGGGATGGGGAAGAGGGAGGAGAACCAAGATGCATCATGTACAGGTACAAAATAAATGTGATGAATGTGACCATTGTATGTAAAATGTACCAATACATGTTCTTGGTTTAAAATAAAAATTAAAAAAAAAAAAAAAACAAAACACCAACCTTCCCTCGTGACTTACCAAAGATTTTAACAGATAAAAGGTAGGCTGAAATAACTTCCCCTAACAATGAAGCCATAAGGAACAGGAAGAATCACCAGTCTAAGATAATGCTGAAGTCCCACGTAAATATGTATATTTTCGTCTTTATTTGGGTCTTGGATAGAAACTAAAAAATAAGCAAATAATGAAGAGTATATGTGTTTGGTTGGCAGAATGTTTGCAATGACCTATGTTATGTGCTAATAGTATAGATAGCTAATGGCACATTATAGCAATTCCTGAACTCATTCAACATTTAGCCACGTACATAGTATCCCTTTTATATTTTTCTTTTTCTCTTTCTGACCTTTAGACAATGGAGCTCCTCTTTAGAAATGCAATTGTAAAATATCTCCTTAGCAGAGTATCTAACACCAAGCCAGCCACACTAAGGAATTTAAGTCCTGAGATGTTAATAAATGAGAATTCCTTTTTCTCAATAATCAAGTGAGCAAGTTCATATTCTGATTTATTTTAAAAAATCAACAACCAATATGCTCTTAAGCAAATTCTACTTTTAAAAGGTTATATATGATATCTATAACACATAACACATTATCATTACATGCAGTTTAATGGGAGAAAAATGAATTTAACAAACACTAGTATTTCATGCTCAACAAAAGTCAAATGCAGGGCTGGGGATTTAGCTCAGTGATTAGAGTGCTTGCCTTGCAAGCACAAGGCCCTGAGTTCAATCCCCGGCACCACAAAAAACCAAAAAAAAAAAAAAAGTCAAATGCAAGGCAAGGTAAAAAATGAACTTTAGACTTCTACCTTAATTTCAAGCACTCAAACATTTAAACTATGGCTATTTTATTGTTTTGGAATGGACTTTTAAGTATTCAAATTAGATAGGTCTAATTAGATACAGCGACTGGACTTCTAGAACTTTGACAATTAATAAGGGTAAGAAATCTCATAGTGAGAGAAACTTTTCCCGTAGTTACATCAAAGGAAAAAGATAAGCTAAAATAATGGACTTTTCTTTTCAAAAGACTTGATTATCTGAGCATAAAGAGTTGACAAAAGATTAACTATGTCTTGGAGTTTGTTAGAAAAGACCTAAAGAAAATGTTATGTTAATGCAACAGGTTAGTGATAGAGGAATTACCCTCGACACAGATTGAAATTATGCTTTTTGAGATACCATGTAACCCACACGCTCTGACAAAAAAAAAAATTCTATCCTTCCATATATATCAGTAAGCCTCTCACTTTTAGTTATTCCAGTTCTAATAAAGAAAAACAGGATTTTCAAAACTACTGGAGAGAAAAAAATTGGACTTTCACAAAATACATCCACTAAACTCTATTAGGATTTCCGGCTATACTACTGAATTCAGTGAATGGGATACTGAGGGAGTCTCTTTATGAATAAACACTTGCCAACACCTCAGTACCATTCATGTTCCAGGGATAATTAAAAATGGAAGATTAAAAAAAACATATCTGAATGCATGTCATTATTTAAGGTTGACAAGTTCAAGAGAGTCCACAATTTAAAATACTAATGACAGACTTTTAAGAGTGTTTTTATATAAAATTAACTGAAATATTTTAAAGAGTGCTGATGCTATGGTAACTGAGATAAAATTTCTCATTTAATAATGTTGCTATTATGACTGAACGTTATCAATAGTAAGTATCTTGAATGTCCTATTCAGACTCAGTCTATTCTTTAAAACCATTATTGGTAGGGCATAAAAATATGATATATGAAGGTGGAAAAGGAGTTTAAAATTACAACCCCCAAATAAACAGGAAAAATAATTCCTGTAACCAAGAAGCATATGTGGAGAAAAAAATCAGAAGAAAAATATCAGAAAACTAAACAAAACCCACAAAATAAATTTTATAGACCTCTCAAAAGCATTAACAAGTTATAAAAACAAAAAAGGATGATCTCAAACCTTCCTTTTTATTAACTACCCTGAATGTTAGTATTTTTCCATTTCTTACAAGAAAGCCTCGTTATAATTAATTCATAATCCTTAACTATTAACTAATATTACTTTAAAAATAATTTTGTTGAAAGAGTGAATGATTTCCTTTCTAAAATTAGGAACAAGGCAAGGATGTCTGTTCTCATCATTTCTATTCAAGTCTGAACTGTAAGTTCAGCCAGTAAAATAAAAAAAAAAAAAGCAATAGAAGGCATCCAGAGCAGGAAGGAAGAAGAGTTATCCTTTTAACTAGATCACAAAATTATTACTTAGAAAGCACAAGGGGGCTGGGGATTTAGCTCAGTGATTAGAGTGCTTGCCTTGTAAGCACAAGGGCCTGAGTTCGATCCCCGGCACCAAAAAAAAAAAAAAAAAAGAAAGCACAGTAAAATCACGTTTATAAACTACTAAACTACTAGAAGCTGGGTGT
This sequence comes from Hystrix cristata, assembly GCA_004026905.1. Lineage (NCBI taxonomy): Eukaryota > Metazoa > Chordata > Mammalia > Rodentia > Hystricidae > Hystrix > Hystrix cristata. The sequence goes on from PVJO010002461.1 coordinate 130,813, forward strand.
GGTAGTCCACACCTGTAATTCTGGCACTATGGGAGGTTGAGGCAGGGGTCTTACAAGTTCAAGCCCAGTCTGGACAACTCAGTAAGACCCTGTTTCAAAATAAAAAAATAAGAAAGGGCTGAGAGTGTACAGTAACTTCTTGTGTGAAGGCACTGGGTTCAATCTCCAGTATGGCTCCCTCCAAACCTACTAGAACTAATAATTATTACAAGACTGCGGAATTTAAAGTCAACATGTTTTTACAAATCAGTTCTTTACATGCTAGCAAATGAATAACAAGAAATTGAAATAAAAATACCTTTTTGTTAGCCTCATAAATATACAGCTGTTTTTAATTTTTAAAATGTGCAAGACCAATACACTTGAGAACAAAAAAACAATTACTGAGAGATATTAAACAAAGGGATGAAGTCTTCGTGAACTAGAGGATTCAATAGTATCAAGATATCAATTTTTCTCAGATTGACCTATAGATTCAACATAATCCCAGCCAAAATCCCAACAAGCACTTTTATAGAAATTGGTGATTCTATAAATTCATTGAAATGAAAGGAACCTAGACCAGCCAAAACAACTCGGAAAAAGGAACAAAGCAGGAAGATTTATACTACATGATTTCATAACTTACTATAAAGCTACAGTAATCATATAGCGTGGTATTGGTGGACAGACAGACACATAGGCCAATGGGATAGACCTATGCATTTACCTAGAAGAAATACAGGATAGCCTGTCATCCAAGAGAAAGGAAAGCATATGTCCATTCAAAGAAATGTAACATAACAATGTTACCAGTTTTACTTGCTCCAAACTAGAAATAATCCAGATATCAATGGATAAAAAGATTAATAATTTATGGTACAGCCATATAAGGGATAACATTCTGCAATAAAAAGTATGAACCAATCAAGCATGGTGTTGCATGCATTGTAGGAGGCTGAGACAAGCTCAGTCCTAGCCTGGGCACCTGAGCAACTTATCAAGACGTTGTCTCAAAATAAAAAAAAAAAAAAATGTATTAAGTACTGGGGATGTGGCTCAGTGTGAAGGTCCTGGATTCAATCCCCAGTACTACAAAAAACAAAACGAAAAGCATGAACTAGCGATTAGTGCAAGAATACAGATGCATCTTGAAATGTGTTGAATGAAAAAAGGTAAAGGTGAGAGAAAAAAATCTGTATGTTTCCATTTGTACAGAGAACCAAAAAAATTCAATTTCATCTAAAATGACACAAATTAGTTTAGTGGTGGGACAGGAGGGGGAAATTTCGAGTAAATTTTGGTGAGTGACAGAGATGGTCATTACCTTGATTGTGGTGATGGTTTCCCCAAGTGTATGTCGAGATCAAATTGTACACTTTATGTACCGTTTATGGTATGGAAATTATACTTCAATAAGGCTGTCATAATGTTTTTAGTGGTGTAAGGGTGCAAGACTACATTGTGTAAGGCTAACATTCTCCTAAAGTAATCAATGACTTGTTTAGGCCGAAGTCAACTCTAATACAGTACTGTATAGGCAAGAACATTAAAATAATGAATTTAAAAAGCTGAATGACTTCTTCAGCAGCAGTATACAAAAACCGAGAAATTATTACTTAAAATTCACAGTATTTTTTATATGTTGATGGTTTTAATAAGTTTTTAGTTGGTTCTGAACAAGTGATTGTCTAGGAAAAGTACACTAGAAGAGTCATACCTTGATTTGTGCAAAGGGTCTTTCAAAACCTCCAACATAGAGAAGGCCAACATTCTGAGGAAGTAACCTATAAGGGAAAAAAGCATCATTTATAAAGTACTTTTCCTTAAGCGTAAAGTTGTATAATAGTGAAAATTTCTATAATAGATTCTGTGAAAAACTGATTGTGTAATTATTCTTGTTTTTTGCACTACGGAATAGAAAATAGCACAGGAGTAATTATCTTCAGAAAATAATGGGTAAAATATTAAGAATGAAAACAAAAGTAGCACACTAATATATTTGTTACTCTAATAAAATAATGTCTCTGGGAAAGAAGGAAAAGAAATAATGCATGTACTTAAAAACTTACAAGGATTCACATGAAGAAACATTCAATGTGTGTCCATACTATGTGGCACAGGAGATACATAAACCTAAATAATTCATCCCAAAAATCTAACAGAAAAACCTGACACATAAATAACCCTAACAAAAAGCAGCTTCTGATAAGAGCACAGTCATAGCCTAGTACTTGAGTGCTTTGAAACTCATCAAATTTGGTACTTTACATGTTCTAATATGAAAATTTTGTCCCAGTACTCATCACATTTGGTATTGGACGTGCAAGATGGAACTTGTCAGTGTCGATTGCCTGTGACTGTCTACCCTTTTCAGTCAAAACAATTTGTTTGGTACTCTTTGTTTTGGGTACTCATCATGCCTCCTGTCTGGAACCAACTAATGATAGGTACCCAAGTACCACTGCCACTGGAAAGGAGTGGAGTAATAGGTACTTGCTATTGAGCTAGTTGGTAAAGTTTGAATAGATGGGACTAGGACCTATAAAGAGTTGGTAACACAAAGGGAAAATTTTTAAATCCCAAGAATACAAAGAATTCAAAAGTAGGAAGAGTAGACAAGCCTAGCTACAAGAATAATTTAGCTGGAGAAGAGGACCCAAAAAAGTTGGCAATAGATGGTGAAGAATTTTGAATGCCATATATTTTATTTTTTTAAGGAATTTGGAGTCATACTTGCATTTATTTGTTTGTTTGTTTGTTTGCAGTATTGGAGATTGAACCCAGGGCCACATGCATGCCAGGTAAGCACTCTAACACTCAGCTATATCCCCAGACCTTTGAGTTACACTTTTAAAAGATGTACTTATCTTATATAAAAAGGAGTAAATGTACAGGTATGCATCACCTCCACGTATTTATGTATATCCACCAAGATGTTACATAATCCTTGAATGCACTGGAATATTATGAAGAAATGGCACTTTCAAAACTGTGTTGTGGAACGTGGTAGAGAGGAACTGGTACTGGTACAAGCTGGTGCAGAATATAAATATTCTTGCATTTAATGAAGCTAAATGTAAATATCTCATTCATCTTTTATCATAAATCTTTTCCTAATAGACAATGTAAATAAATGGATACAACTCCATCCTTAACATTACGTTAATAAAAAGAAAAAAACTGCCTGTATTACTTACACCACCACCACCACCTCCGCCCCCAATCTCTAGGTAACACTTCTTTTTTTTTTTTTGTGTGTGTGTGTGTGTGTGTGTGTGGTGCCAGGGATCAAACTCAGGGCCTTGTGCTTGCAAGGCAAGCACTCTAATCACTGAGCTAAATCCCCAGCCCCTAGATAACACTTCTCAGAGCCTGGACAGTTAACATTAATAGCCATCTAAGAGAGATAACAGAACTCTAATGATCTCTAACACATTAGAGTTCTCTAAAGAATTCTATCACATGAATCTGGGAATGAAATATTAAATGGTATATAAAGTGCAGAAAAACCCCTGCAAACTCAAATATAAAATATTAGTGTACCATATTGGCTTAATCACAGAAAATTAGAAAATTCAGTTAGTGAATTGTTTACTTCAACAATTCCAGGATACACTTTCGCTTAAAACCTTACTTCTCTGAAAATAGGATGTCTCTGACACTCAGTGGTAATAGTTATGAGGTGGTTGTGTGATTACCCTCCACTAACATGAAGTAGGACCGTGAACATACACTCTCAAAGTAACTTAGATTTTATAAAATAATGCAGATTTTCAGTCTCTGGGAAACATCCTCTATTCCCTATATTCTATAAGGGCCTATGAAATAGGCACTAATGACCACCAACAATGTGAACAGTGGATGAACACAATCCTGAATTAAACTAATTTCAGCAAAAAGATTTTTATATTTGGAATGGAAGTGATGACTTTTAGTAATGTATTTTAACATAAAGTTAAAGGCTTTGTTTAGCAAATTCAAGTAGAAAGTCCCAAAATCTCAACAGTAAAATCAGGAATTTCTTAATCATCACTTGACAGATAAGAAATTAACTTAACAAACAAAACTTTAAACCACTGCTGGTATCACAAAACTTAGTGTTTGTTATAAATAGCAGCAATAATTTATTTCCTGTACCATATAATAAATGTTCACAAAAGCTTGAAAAATCCCTTTTAGAAGTAAGAATAATCACTGTTCATACAAATAGATGCTAAAAAAGGAAAAGAATAAAAGCTGGCTGACATTTAAAAATCAATATGCCTCTAATTACTTATGCATATGCATTTCAGGAAGCTTGCCAATATACTATTTAATGTGTTCCTCCCTCCAACTTGCCTATCTAATCACTACCTTTTCCCAAAAAAATTTCTCAAATGTACCAGTTAACAGCATATATGTATTGCACTTTTACAATAATGTTCTTTATAATTCATGTACCTATTATTCCACACCATATATTATATTACTACTTTCATTTAAATAGATTTTAATATGTATGCTAACTTAAAGGCTTGCTAAACCTAAAATAAGTACTTTGAAAACATAAATTTTTATTTTTAAAATGAAATGTTTCTTGAAATGTTTCTGCCTTTCAAAAAATTATTTTGCCAAACTGTATATATAATAATTGCCAAGTAATAGGCAGCATTTTATCACAACAGGGTGCTTGTGTACAATATAGCGATAACATATTCTAAATTCCCAGAGTAAAGCATTAATTCAGCATTCATAGATACATTTATATGTATATTTTAAAAGAGAAATCCTGACTCATTTAAAATTAGGTAATTGTTTTGCCCTCAAGTTAGGAGAACATTACCATAGCCTATATAAAATTGCTAACAACCTCTAAAATATTTGCTTGTAACGAAATACTTCTACAGTGTGCCACCAAAGAGGATGTTTTCAGAAAGCTGCAGTAAAGAATCACTGTTGGGGAAAATAAAATCTATAGCTTTTGAAAAAGACAGGCAAAAGTAGTGCTCCTTTTATTTTGCTTTCCATTTCCCCCAAAACACAAATATTAACAAATATGTATATCAACAAGAAATCCCCAGAATTGTTTTCAGGAAACCTTCTCGCATAAAAGAACAGTAAAGTCTGTCAGTTAATAAACATTATTTAAATGAACTTCACTAACCACATACTAATATATCAGGTAAATACTGATATATCAGATATAGAAAAATTACTTTAAAAGGAAATTAAGTCTACGATTATTTGAAAATTTAAAAAGTGGTATGGGATCATTTTTTAAAAGCTAGTTAACTCAAAGTATTTTGGCTACTGAACTACATAAAATCTCACTAACCAAACAGAATCAGACTATATCAAATATACATACTATAAGGAAAAACAAAAAAAACCCAAAAACCCGAGAAAGCAAATAATATGGGATCAACAGTGCCATTTTGGAAATTTTTTAAATGCTTATTTGAGAAGGTTCACATTTCTCTCAGGATCTTCTAGTAGGGATGTAAATTTTAAAAACGCATGCCAAAATTTTATTTTCTTATCAGACAGATTATTTTAAGCACTTATTAATTGATTTTAGGGTTTAATACAATACAGTTTTGATATACTTATTTAAACTAGTGAACATTTTCATCAGTATTTGTCATATTTAAATTTGTTATAAGAGATACTGGCTACTGTGTACATTATTAGATTAAGAAATCAGTGTAATATGGGTATCAAAAAGCTCATTACAATGAATCCTATCATTTTTATATTCTTTGAAGATCTGATGTAGAACTGGGTACTTATTTAGTAAAAGTCTGTAAAAACATGACAATGACGTCATCCAACCCAAGAGTCCGAATTGCCGGGAGGTTTCTTTCTGGACATTTAAAAGATAGAAGTCTAGTCAACTTTTGTATGTTTTCTGAATAGTTGTTTTTTTTGTTTTTTAAGTCTGCTTTTTTTCTTTTTTATTAGTACATGTTTGCAACATATAATGAATACATATGTATAATGCATATTAGTCTTTATCTTACCTTCCCCTCCCTCCCTCCATTCCTAGATCCCTTCCTATCTGCAAAAGGTCTACCACTTTCCTATTATCTATCTTTTGTTTCACAAGACCAATTTTAAACAAATAGAATAATTTTCTCAGAATAGAATTAGCTAGAAGTCAATAATATAAATAACCTGAAGAATCTTCATGTCTAAAAGATGAAATATAAATAACATAGGCCAAAAAGGAAACTTCAGTCAAAATTATAAAATATCTTGAACTAGATAACATAATGACAATAATGTATATCAAATTTCAATTTAAAGAGAAATTTATATGCCCTAAATATATATATGTATATAAGAAATGCTTTATATGCATTGATAAGTACCTACCTCAAGAAATTAAAAAAATAACCCAAAGAAAATAATAGCAATAAAGCTGATATTTACGAAATAGAAAACACACACTAGAGCTGATCAAAAATATTATGAACTATTTCTTTTAAAACATTTTTCTTTTTTTTTTTTTTGGTGCTGGGGTGCTGAATAGAACTCAGGGCCTTGTGCTTGCAAGGCAAGCACTCTAATCACTGAACTAAATCCCCAGCCCCTTAAAACAATTATTAAACTGATTCCTAATACAATGACAAAGAGAAAAGATAAGGCAAAAATAATCAACAGTATGAATAAAAAGGAAATACAGCCTCAATGTACTAATAAATAACAAGAGGATATTATAAATACTTTTATACCAGTTTCAAAATTTAAAACAGAAAAACTACTAGAAAAACAATATAAAAACTGACACAGAAAGATAATCTTTGTATTCTTACTCTAATTTTTAAAAAGGTTATCCCCACAAAAAATGCAAAAGATCAACACTTAAGGGAAAAATTAATTCTAATCATACACAAAAGAAGAAATGTTTCCCATTTCATTTGATAAAATCAGCATAACTCTTGATACTCAGATACAAAAATGCAATGTTGAACAATGGAGAATAAAAAGACAAATCATAGACTGGGTGAGAGTATCTGCAAAATACTTATCTGATAAAGGACTGCTATCCAAAATACACTCTAAAAGAAAACCCTATTAAAAAGTGTGCAAAAAGTTCACTGAATAGACACCTCAAAGAGAATACAAAGAGCAAATAAACATACAAAAAGATGCTCAGCCTCATATGTTATTAGGAGTATCTAAACTGAAACAATAAGGCATCAATAATACTGGTGAGAATGGTCAAAATTCAGAATACTGGCAACACCAAATGTTAAGGATGAGGAGCAACAGGAACTCACATTCATTACTGGTGGGAGAGCAAAACAGTACATCCACTTTGAAAGACTGGTGGTTTCTTACAAAACTGAATAGATTCTTAACATATGATCCAGCAATCATGCTTCTTGGTATTGATACTTGCCCAGAGATAAAAACCTGTGTCCATAATCCCAGCATTCTGGGAGGCTAAGGCACGAGGATCACGAGTTCAAGCCCAGGCTGGGAGAGTGAACAACTTAGCAAGTTCCTGTCTCCAAATTTAAGGGGAGAGGAGTGAAGTACAAAGCTTAGTGCAAAGGCCCTGGGTTTAATCCCCAGTATGGCCAAAAAACCAAAAATCTGCAGAGCAGTTTTTACAACAGTTGTATTTATAATTGCTAAAACTTGGAAGCAACCCAGATGTTCTTCAGAAAGTGAATGGTTAAGTAAATTGTAGTATATATAGACAATGTAAGATATTCAGTGCTAAAAAAAAGTAAGTTACCAAGGCATGACAGACATGGAGGAAAAGTAAATGCACATTATTAAGTCTTCCAAGAAGCCAATACGAAGAGACTCTCTACCAATTGGTGGTGAACCTACGGCACATGTGCTTCAGTGGCTGTTTGTATCACTGAAAGCTCTAAAGGTTCGTCATCACTGCACTATAGTATACCATATGATTTAAAATTCTAAACTGCTCTAAAATACATAGTCTATTTTTAAAAAGAAATGAGCTATCAAGCTACAAGAAGATACGAAGGAAACTTAAATATATATTACTATGTGAAACAAAGTAATCTGAAAAGGCTATTTACTGTATGATTCTACTATATTCTGATAGTATAGAAAAGGCAAGAGCCAGGCATTGGTATGGTGGTTCATGCCTGTAATCCCAACTCTTGGAGGCTGAGGCAGGAGGATCATCATGAGTTCAAATATAGAGATCTTGTCTCAAAAAACAAAGGCAAAAATTATAGTGACAGTAAAAAGATCTGTGATTGCCAGGGTTTCGGAAGAAGAAGAAAGGGACAAAATATGGAATTTTTAGGGGAGCAGAATTATTCCAGATTGTACTGTAATGCTGGATACCATTTGGACATTATACATTTGTTAAAATCCAGAGAACTACAAATCACAGAACTTTAATCCTACCATATACTATGGACTTTAATAATCTATCACTGTTGGTTCATCTATAGTAACAAATGTACTATACTAATGCAAGACGGTAACAACAGACTGTATGCTGAGGAGGAGAAGGTATACTGCAACTCTCTACTTTGTATAATCATTTTTTTAAAAAACTCAAAAAACCATCCATCTATCCATCCATCCATCTATTTTTTGTGGTGCTGGGTTGAACTCAAGGCCTTGAGAATGCTAGATAAGTGCTCTCCACTGAGCTACATCCCCAGTATCCACCTACCCTTTCCTTAAAATCTTGAGACAGAATCTCTCTAAATTACCCAGGATGGCTCTGAGTTTGTGATTCTGTTTCAGTCTCCAGAGGAGGTGGGATTATAGGTATGTGCAAGCATCCTCGGCTCTTACTGACCTTTTTAAACTGATAAAGAAATGCAGGGAGGGATACATAGATAATATGAAAGAAAAGGGGGAAAAAAGGAAATCCTAAAAAAAAAAAAAAAAACCACACACACAGTAAACAAAAGCCAGTAGCTTTTTAAAAAAAATGAATATATCACCATCAATTTGGATTTATTCTAGGAATGATTAATCATTAAGTAATCCACCATTATAAGTCACCAAATGAACAGAACAGAGGGAAAATACCATAATATTATAATGGCAGGAAAAGTACTTGAAACAAATTAAATTAAATACCCTTACATAGGGGCTGGGGATTTAGCTCAGTGATTAGAGTGCTTGCCTTGTAAGCACAAGGGCCTGAGTTCGATCCCCGGCACCACCAAAAAATAAATAAATAAATAAATAAATAAATACCCTTACATACAAGTCAGTACTGCTAGAAAACAAACAAAAAAGTCAACTTTTAAAATTCCATCTAAAAGAAATAAAGAAATACATAAATAACCAACCTACGTTTACTGGGAAGCCTTTCAATTTTAGACTAAGAAGAATACAAGGATGACTTCTATCATCATGTTTCTTTAACAATATACTACAGGTCTGGCCAGTGCAATAAAAAGAGAGGAAAAAAGGACAGAATTAGAAAGATAAAAAAAAAAATCTATGTTAATTGTAAATAAAATTGACACACACACATGTGTACGCATGCATATGTGTATATATTCCCCAGATAATATACAGATAACTTATTAGATTTAACAGTAAGTGACTTTATCAAGATCAATTAGTATCTCTATAACAACAACAAGTAGTTAAAAAGTGAAACTAAGAATGATCCAACTCAAAACCAAAGATTAAAACAACCTTTTCTTTGGGAAGGGGGTGCAGGGATGACTCAGGGCCTTGTGCCTGCTAGGCAAGCACTCTACTACTGAGTTAAATCCCCAGCTCCCAAAAAGAACCATTTTTAAGCTTGTAATAAAATTAATAAAAGAAGTAGAAAGACTTCAATTCATAAAATTATCAAATATTATTGAAAGAAATTTAAGAAAACCTAAATAAATCAATATACGTCATGTCCATGGATAGGAAATTTCAAAGTTAACAAATAAAGTGTCCACAACCTGAACTATACATTGAATGCAGTCTGAAAAATCCAGACAGGATTTGTCTGAAAAAAAAACTTTTAAAATTCATTCAAAAATATACAAGGAAAAGCAAACAAGTAAGGATATAAATCATATTCCCAAAGAAGAACAAGGTAGGAGGACTTGCTACACTAGATACTTAATAAAGCCTTTTCACCAAGCTTCAGCAATAAAGGTATGTGATATTGGCACAAGGACAGGAAAATAGGTCAGTAAAATCCAGTAAAGAACCTGGAAATAAACCTAACACAGACACTAGATTTATAAAAAGGTGGCAGTGAAGAAAGGATAATCTTTTTAATAAATAGTGCTAGGAAAACTGGCTATCTACATAGATATACTAACACACCATATAGGAAAATACTGATAAATAAATACTACATTAATATTAATGATTTCAGGACATAAAAGACATAAGACAATTCACACACACAGAAGTATATAAAATATGGGCATTAAGCATATGTAAAAATATTCAAACTTGTAATTACAAAAATACAAATTAAAACAACACTAAAATCGCATTTCCCCCCATCAGATTGGCGAAAATTAAAACGTATGGGCAACACGTTTTGTTGGCAAGGTTATAGAAAGACACTCTCATATACTGTTCTTGGAAATGCAAACTAAGAGAACCTTCTGGACAGAAATTTGGCAGTATCTAAAAAACTCCATATGCACTTAGTTTTTGACCCAGTAATCTCCCTTCTAACAATCTGCCTTGAAGATATGCCTTTAAAAACTTTTTAAAAATGACATACGCAAAAGGCTATTCACTGTAGCACTGTTCATAATTCAAAATGTTAGGGACAACCCAAATACTCATATATAGTAGAGTGGTTAATAAACTACGATAAATTCACATAAGGGAGTAATATGCAGCTGTAAAAAGTAATGAGGACAATGTTTTTCTACAGATAAGGAAAGATTTCCAGGATATATTTACTGTTAGATAAAAAAGAGAAAGTGCAAAAATACTATATAGTATGCTGCCCTTTGTGTGAAGAAGAAAATACTTATATATCTGTTCATCTGCATAAAAGAATTACAGGAAGAATAAAACAGAAACTAAAAAGATAGGTTTCCTGGGGTGGGGGAGGTACAAACAAGGCAGATATAATGAGGATGAAAATGGGGTAGTGGAATGAGTAAAGAGTGACACTTCTATGAGAATACCTTTTGGTATATCTGTGACTCAGAATCATGCTTATATTTATACACCAAATAGGCAAATAGCTAAAATCCATCAGCGTGCTGGGAGAATACAAAATACAGTGGAAATAATTACATCCCACATTAAGGTACATGGAGAGGAAGAAAAATAACTTTAGAAACTAGTATTTTAACTATATTCTGTAAGGGTAAGTACAAAAGAGCTGTATAAAAATATAATTCTTGAGTTGGTAAACTTGTTCTTCACAGGGGTATGAGCTATGAAAATACTCTGTATGTATACTAGGATTTAATAAACGTATCATGATAGAAGCAGGCTTCTTACTGTACAGAATGACAAGGAAAAAAACTAAATTAACATTATGATATTGGATTAGAATCAGTATCATCAGTAAGACTTCATGGCTTTTAATATATTCACAGATGAATAAAGAAATAAATGGAAGTATGTAGGTACTTATTAGTACTGCATATGATACACTACTAGCTGACAAGTAGAGTACCTGGAATGATACCCAGAAGTAATGACCACACCTAGGATCTAGTTTCAGTTTCTAATTATCATTTGCCAATAACAGAAACCAAGACTTCTTGGAGAAATTAATAGCTGACTTCTGAGTGGAAGGAAGAAAAACAAAAGAAGATGCTGGAACATTCTATCGTACTAGAAGGTAACAAAGTCCCAAAAAGTGATAGGAGTAGGCCAGAAAGACACAGAAGGCAGTTTGAAGTTGTCCCATGGCCAAACTCAGAACACTAAGATGACAGTATTAGATTATAACCCATGGAATAATATAGTCTTAAATCCTTACTAGTATAAAAAAATACATGAGGAAGTAAGAACAGTTCTTTTTTTTTTTAACAGTAAAATTCCTATTAATACACGGGAAAATAATGATGGAAACTGAAATTCACCATTACTTGAAATATTCACCAAACTGAAACTAAAGACCACCACAGTAGTGAGAGCTATAAGCAAAAACTACTGAAAAGTTTTAAAATAAGAATGTAAAAGTATAATGAGAAACATGATGTTTACATAGTACTAAAGTTTCTCCCCAGGAAACACTTAATAATATAAAGAAACTCTTTGTCCTTATTTACAGTTATGGTCTCTTATATCAGAGAAACAATTCGATGTGTGCTCATGAGTGTCCGATTTATTTCACTTAAGAGTATGTTCTCAAGAAACATCCATTTATATATGAATGACTCTAGTTTATCCTTTTTTATGGCAGTATAGTACTCCATTGTGTAGAAAAACCACATCTTCTTCAGCCACTCG